>JAJOOR010006186.1:0-31265 GCA_036250505.1 Solanum acaule | reverse complement strand
TACCCCCCCCCCCCCCCCCCCCCCCCCGAACTTATTTTTTAATTAATTTTTTACCACTTTTTGACCTACGTGGCAATATAAATCAGATAGGTTAAAAGCTTTGTTCAACACGCGCTGGGCCCCACTTTTTCAACTTTCTAAAAAGTAAGCTATCAGTTCAAAAATAGGTTTTACACTTCCAAAATTTTCAAAAAGCTATCAATTCTTCTTCATTTTCATCCCTTTCATCTTCACAAAGGAATTTCCCAAAACAACCACAACATTCATCCTTTTTCTTTATTTTCATCCATTTCATCTTCTTCTCTTTCAAATCACCCATTTCTTTTACATCGCCACCCTTCTGCTTTGAATTGATGTTGAGATTTTCATAACGATTTCAAAGACTTTCACCATCATCCATGCTTGCATTGCACTTCCGCATTGATCATTGAATCATTCTCATCCATGCACAACTTATTCAACTCGGATTTTGTCATAACCCTAACATTTATACATAAAAATTGTGAAAGAAATTTAAAATCAGAACTAATAATCGACATAAAAAGGTGTAAATATAAAGAATATATTAAAATTTTACTTTACCTTTTCGAAGCAAGGAGCAATTTAACTTGAATGATAATGGGGGTTTTTTTTTTTCAAAGATAAAGAACACTGATAAAGAAGAAGACAACTGAGTTAATGTTTAGTTTTTTCAAGTTTATTTTAACACGTGCCAATTTTTATTGGTCAGCGTTGTCTAAAAACTGCACCCACGCGCCTAACATAGGTGAAGTCACGGACTCAGTCACGTAGGCCAAAAAGGGGTAGAAAATTAATTTAAAAATAAGTTTTGGGGGGTAATAGGACCTTAGTAAAGGTTAGGTGTGTCTCAAGGATTTTGGGCATAGGCTGGGGGGGGGGGGGGTACTTATGCATTTTCCCTAATATATTAAAACATAAATATGATAAAGTATAAGAAATATTTTAAAATTATATCAAAGTAAATATTTTTATGTATAAAATAAAATTTTAAAATTATATATATAATGTCGGGTTGGTTTGGTCTCGGGTTGATTTTTTTTAGTTAAAACCAAACCAACCCAAATATAGTCGGGTTTTTTTTCAAAACCAAACCAAACCACTAGTCGGGTTTTTTTTTTGGGTTGACTCGGTTTGTGGTTTGGTTCGGTTTTCAGTTCGCTTTTGTACACCCCTACATCTACTTCTGAATATTCAAATTTTCGAAGATACATATGACCATGATTTTACTACAAGTATTCAAATATAAGCTTTCTATTCCACAAAGATTTAACATATATTTATTTTCCCTAAATTCTACTTATAAAATTACACTAAATATGTTATTATTGTGGTTGTTCATATATGCCTATTAATTTTTGGGAATCAAACATATCATGTGTATTCTATCTCTCTTGTATCACTTGTATTCAAAACTTTTGCATTAGTATTCATTCGCTCTTGTATCACTTGTATTCAAAAAATTTGTATTACTTGTATTCATGTAACACTCTGAAAATTTCTAAGTTAAGGCCCGAACCATTCATTATTTACATGTAAAGTCATATTGGGTGAATTAAGTGGGGAAAACTTAGCCAATTACAAAAACACCTTCAAAATCTGGTTATCACGTGTACAAATATCATGTGAATGAAAACAAAATTAAAAATTAAATACAAGTCTCAATATCTTTGTTTCTCGAATATAATAAAACAAAGCATAAAATAAGGAACAAGAGGGCCCATCGAGATGACAAACAACTACCTCACAAAATCTTCGCTTTCAAAGAAAGATGAAGAAGAATGATCACACGGGTCCAGGCTCGGAACCTACATAAGTGAGAAGCAAGGAGTGAGTACCAAACAACATGGTACTCAGGAAGCTACCCAATAAATAAGGAAAAACTAAGCTTGAACACAAGTACTCCTTTCATTCCAACTGAACCGGCTCAACTACAACCTGCATAAAAATCAACTCAACTTAATAATTTACAATATATGGTTCACAAAGCTTAAAATCATAGCCCAACGGTCACAATTCATCAGTCAACAAGTTTCAAGTCAATCAATCACAAGTATCGAGTATGTCAATCACAAGTATCATGTAGATCAATCACAAGTATAGAGTAGTTCAATCACAAGTATCAAGTTCATCAAATCACAATAGTCAAACACTTGCTGAAAATATTTCCCATCGGCATAATATCTCACACCAAAATTATTTCCCATGAACACAATATCACTCGCCGGAACCATTCCCCATCAGCTTTGTTTAAGTCACTTGTCGAAACTATTTTTTATCGGCATAATCACCACATGTCTCATCATAGTGTACATAAATTAATGGAAATAAACAATTTCACACCAAAAAGAAGAGACAATAAACTTAAGCAATTCAAGTCTACAATGATGCAATCAAATCATTTTATCAATCAACAAATTAGGATCATCATCAAGGCAATCACAAAACACAACTATCAACATGTTGCCTTTTTCATTTATTCCCCTTTTTCATTCACTAAGATCAATCAAGTGGAGTAATTGCATTCATCACCTCATTCTCATTACTCCTCAACACACACAATGAAAGGAAATACAAGATTCCACAAGTTTTACAAGGTTTAGAAATTCATTTACCTTAATTCAATCAAAAATCAATTCGAGACACGAGCTTTTCCTTTTCGAACAATATCCAAGGCCACACAATCTAATCCAACAAGTAATCACAATAAGATTACGAAAATAACAACACTCACATCATATACTTTGAAAATTAGGTCAAATCAACTCAAAAACCCGATTCCAAAAATGAGGTTTGAACCCGAAAATCATTACTGAATACAGTATCCAAGTCATTTGGAAACTATTGGTGAAAACCATTTCGAATACGGATAAGAATTTAGCTCAAAATCATCATTTTATCAAGATTTTGGGTTCTTTATGGAGCATTATATTAATTACATAAGATATTCAATTTGTGGAGTTGATTGAAGAAATTTCAAATTATCATTCCAAAAATGCTAATTTGAACACTTAAATTCATCAATAATGGGTAAATGAAGACTTCATGTTAGAAATCATTACCTAACCGTTTCTTCTCAAAAACCTTGTTCAAATCACCACACCAAAGCTTCCAAAACTCAAAAATGATGAAATAGAGTTGGAACCCTATTTTAAAAAAATATTCTACCTGGGTATAAAATTTTAATTGCGATGACCAAAGTTTCGTGATCGTGATGAGTTAAATGGGTCAACTCATTAAGTTTGACCATTGCGATCGCGGTAAACTTCCACTCGATCGTGATGACCAGAACCTTATAGCTTCACGATCGTGAAAGTCATCCACGCGATTGCAAAAAATAATTAACAATGCACTAGAAACAACAAACCAACAATCAGATAAGGCATAAAATATTTATGAAATGACCCTCGGGATTCGTTTGGAATCCCTTCAGCACAAACCAAATTTGCAACTAGACTAAAATTTATGTTTCAGAATCAATGGAACCATCAAAACACAAATTCTAGATCTCTTTGACCCAAAACCCGTAAAGTCACAAGAAACGACCATAACGCCTCTGAATTTCAACCAAGACCTCTCCTAGACCTAAAATCATTCTTCGAATCCAATGGAACTGTTGGAAATTTGACCGAGCATGTGAATTTTGAATGTTGACCAAAGTCAATCCAAAGGCTAAAATCTCAATAATTTCCAACTTAAGACTTCAAATCCACGAAAATACTCTGAATTTGAAACTGGCAACTCTCCTAGACTAATTTCCACATTCTAGAGTTGACGAAATCGACGAACTTTCATTCCGAGACTCAAAACTCCAAAAGACACTGAAAATCACTTTTTAACTAACTTTAGCCTTTCAAACTTCCATAATTATCATAATTCATAATTTTTCACTCAAAACTCGAAACCAATTTCAAAATCAATCAAAAATGAATCAGGGTCAATATTGGGAGGGGTAAAACGATAATTTTATGAAAATTTTCAAAAGGGACCTTCCAAGTCATTACATAGCTAGCTTAGACTCCCTACATTTTTTGTGTTAATATTATTTTTTTTTGAGTTTATCTAACTTTACCTTTACCATAAGATGTTGTATTAAGATTGGTATGCCAAACCCCAAGATGTAACTTTTTCATATCAATGATCATTGGAAACAGTTTAATAAAAAAAAATACTGAACACCTGAAGCATGGATAATTTAATTTGGGAATCCAATATTGGTTGAGATAGGTCCTTCTTTTATATCATAAAAAATTAGGCTTTGGGCTTAAGTCACACCCCTAAAGCTAGCTCAAAAGAATAGGATTGTCCAAGTCTTATGAGGAGATAACGCATCTCATTACCATCACTGTGAGACTTTTTCATTCTTCAATAATATCATCGTTAGTGAAAGAATTTAGTTTTATGATTAACTTCATTAGGATTGGTATGAATTAATAACTTAAAATATTGACGAGTCATAATCAGTGCCTCTAGTTGACTTTTTTCTAATTGTTGTTTAGTTTGATTGTATCCTATTATTGAATCCAATATTTACAACAACGATGGGAATTTAAGTAAATTAAATAATTATTATACAGTACAATACATGAATCCAACTAAACAATAAAAAATTTATTGAACTGTAACAAAGGTACAATTTATTCAATCTTTATTATGACAACAATACAATACAATACAAATACAATAGATTGCAGTACAGTATAAAGTATTAAATTAACAATCATCCAAACAAGCTGAAAATGAAATAAAATAGGATTTAATACAACTCAAGTGTTGTATATTTTTTTAAAATGAACATGAGAGAAAAAAGACAAACCAACCACACTTTTGCTTAATAAATTAAAAGCAACTATTGTTTATTTCAAACATTCCCCAGGAATTAACAGCTCATATATTATGAATAGCATATTAAAGGTCTTCAATTTATTAAATGACTTATTTTGCTCTGAATACTTGAATGATGAATAGTGCAATTTCATCATTATATTTATATGGCGAAATGACCTGGGAGACCCTTATACTTGGCTCCGTTTGTCACCTGGACCCTTCTAATCGCGACTTTGTCAACTGAACACTTAAAGTTATTAAAACACACTATTTTAAACCCCTATGATCATGTGTGTCTCTCAATCGCACAGATGTGGATACCACCTCACTATCCACATCAGATATATATTGCCACGTCATTTTTTATTACAAATAATATTTTTTTAATCTCCAAAATCATTTCTTTCTTGATTTCTTTCCATTTTTTCTTTTCTTTCCATATTTTTCATCTATTTTGCTACTTAAATTTTATGTTATCGTTCATTTTTTTTTCTTTCCTGGTGAATATTTACGTTGAAGAGGAATTAGAGATAAGCAAAGCTTTGTTATGTTTTTTTATTATAAATGGTGGTCAGAAATAAAGTGACTAAAATGGAGGATGGGAGAAAGAACAAAAAGAGACCAAAAATGGGTCATTATAGAAAAACTCTTTCAAGATGCTCTCAATAAAATTGTGTTACATTTAAAAAGAATCAAACATATGTTTTTCAAAAATCCATCTAAAATCCACATCTATTTCACAATTTACAACCTCTTTTTTCCCCTCTCTTTTACCAAATTCTAAATAAGTATATTTTTCCCCAATCATTAGAACTCTCAAATGATAGGAAGCATCTGAGAAGAGAAAGAGGAAGAATTGTGTGTAAGAGCATTGGAAGAAATTGAAGAAGATGTGTGTGGTGATGGTAGGTGTTGGATGAAATTATGAGGAAGAAGAAGAAGAAATGTACAACATATTGGGAATGGAGTTTTATTTTTTTTTCTTTTTTAATTTTTTTTTTATATTTTTCTTTTGATTTAAATATTTTTTAAAATTTAAATAATTGTCTTCACTTGCTTTTAAACGTGTGTAACCACGCTCTTGATCCGATTCAGCAAAAAAATGTCACATAAGCTTAGTCAACGGTCAAAGGGGTTTAAAATAGTGTGTTTTAATTACTTTAAGTGTTCAGTTGACAAATTCGTGAGTAGAAGGATTTAGGTGAAAAACGGAGTCAAGTACAAGGGTCCCTCAGCTCATTCCGTCTATTTATATTTTGACAGATTCTGTTAGTATCGAGTTAATCATGTTTTTAAATTTGACTTTGGCATTTTTGTATCCATCTTCCTCTTTATATAACGTGTCTATCACACGTGCGAAATTTAGAACTTGTTCAAGGACAAACATTGATCTGTCGGTTGGACGGAAGAATTCTTTGTCTATGTCCTTCCATGCATTGGTGACCTCTTTCTGAAATTTAATGTAAGACTCTTGCTTTGAAGCTCCATATTCTTTCATGTAACATTCAATAATTGAAGCTACATGTCCTCTTTCTTGTTCAACCTACTTGAAATTAATCGATTTCAATATCATTCGTATATACAATTACACATTTTAAACATTGTTTGGTATTATATTGTAAGCTTCTTAACTAACTTTTAAGAATTCGAATAAAATCAAATACATATATATGTGTTCCTTCATGCTACTAGGACTATTCTCTTTTGCTTTCTTTCTCTTTTTATTATTGTTATTATTAGCATTTCTATTTGTACCATTCTACCTCGTTATTATTAGTAGTATCGTTTTACTGTCATCATTGCAATTGGGGACAGAAAATCTTTTAAGTCACATAGACAAACCAACTAAGAGAGTTGAATGAGTTTATTTAATCATATTGTTTTTAGAAACTTTTGTATTATTCTGAACTATAGATTGTTGTGACTTATAGTATTTATATATACATATATAATTTTAAAACAAATAAATTTTATCTAAAAAAAATCTTAAAGATTCTCTAATAAAATTCACACCGAGGAGTAGATAGTTTGACCCTAACACAAAGTGAAACATAAGAAGTACTATTGTAATTGATAAGTCGAGACACTATTAGGCTTCATTTATTTATATTTAATGAAATTTTGAATCTTAATTAATATTTCAGATCTCAATCATTTCATATATACTTACTTCTTCGGAGAGAGAACAAGAACAAAGAAGAACGAAGAAGAACATAGAAGAGAAGTTTTTAATTTTTCAAGAAAATAAAACTGTATAGAAAATAACAATAGCTTAGAAAACTGAAAAGGTGGAAAGATAAAAATCTTTTACAAATCTTTTACTATTTACCTCGATTGAATCAAAAAGGCAGAAAAAGTAAAAAAAAAAAATTGAAAAGCCCAGTAATAATCATTAATTGGTCAGATAAAATAATTAAATTTAATCCATGATTATCATCCGCCCAAAAATAGGCAAACAATCCCAAAAAAAGGAAAAACTGTAATTCCTCACTATTTGAAAGAGCTAAAAATAGAAAGAATCAAATTTGGAAATAGCAACTCTAAAAATTTTGGCAAGATATGCTAACTATGAGTTTTGGGTCAACGTCAAACGACCATAACTCTTAGTACATAATGAGTTGGGTGGGCTACAAGGCATCAAATGAAAGGTCTTGGAATCCTCTTTCCAACTCCACTGAGTTTGCTAAATTTCGAGCTCGTATGTGGGAGATATGGCCATTTGAAGTTGGGGCTGTCCATTTAAGAAAAGTTACCTGGATTTAAGAGGGGTATTTTGGTCTTTTCTGTCACGACCCGAGCCTACACCCTGGACGTGGCCGACACTTGAGAACCATTGCTGGTCCATAAGAGAACCCTCATCCTGGCTGACTACAAACGGAAGACTAACTCAAGCATACAAAGCTTAAAAACTGAATAAAAATCATGAAACTTACAAATCTTTAACTCAAATGAATAACTCTGAATAAAAAATGAATATTCAACTATCCAACAATAGGCAACTCAAGTCTTTAATACATTTAATAAGATAAATGAAACGGACTTCTCAAACTCTACTATCTATCTATGAAGCCTATAACTGACAAAGATAGAAGTCGGGACAAGACCCACGACATCCTAACAACTGATATAACTGAAAAGTAAATGAAATCCTCTAGAAGCAAGAAGGCTCACCATAGCTAACTTGAACTCCATGTGGTATCAACGAAGCTCTTGTTGATGATCCCGAATACCTGAATTTGCATCATGAAAGGATGCAGGCAAAATTGCTCAGTACATGGAATGTACGAGCATGTAAGGGGAATTCTAAAGCATTACATAATCTTGAAACTTGATAAAAAGGGAAACATACTTATCTCTTCTCAAACTTACTCAACTCAAGGAATACGCAAAGATACTCAAACCTACTCAAACTTATGCAACTCAGAAATACTCAAGGATAAGATACTCAACTCAGTAATAAGCTTCTCAACTCAGTGATATGGGGCTCAACTTAACAATAAGGTACTCGACTCAATGAAGCACAGTTCAACTCAAGATACTCAACTCGAAGGTACTCAACTCAAGATACTCAACTCGAAAGACTTTGTCACAACCTGAGACTACCTCCGAGATGTGGACACAGGACCTAGGACCACAAGTAATCCCAAGCTAACCATGTTGGCATGATCATGAGCATACTAAAGATAATAAACTGATGCGGAAGCTAAATCATAAATAAAAATAAAAAGATAGGCAATACCCATATACTATAACTAAGATAAATGATAAGTGATGAGTTTAATACAAAGAAGATATTAACTCAATACTAAGTTGAATCTATCTATGTCTGAAAATAGCCTCTAACTGACTAGAAATGTTGGGACAAGACCGAGCTAAGTCTAGCAAAACTGAAACTAAAGGACTAAAAATACTAAAAATAAACTCATGACTATTGTCCTCGGAGAATGAGGACTCACCACTGATTCTGCTGAACTGGAGATCGGGAACTGATCTAAGCGTGATCTGGATGCTGAGAACCTGAACTTACATCAAGAGAAGATGTAGCGCAGAGTATGCGTTAGTACTTGAAAGGTACTGAGCATGCAGGATAGAATACAACTGAAATAACATATAACTGAACAAAGCAAATAAGCAATGATATAATCTGAACATGATATAGATATTGAATGCTTAGATAACTGAATGCAGTGACCAATTTATAACATGCTGAAACTGAATACTGAACTATACTGATAACATGGTCAATGCAATAGAGTCTAACTGAACTGTGGGAGCTACTAATAACCGACATAAAACCACATGAGCTAAATGTGGAGTCTGATGCATACGCCCCATCGAGAGGACCCAATATACCCAGCCAAAGGTATAGAGGCATGCTGGCATGATCACTAAAATAATGCCTACAGAGGGGACTTACAACCTACGTGACTCATAGTTCTAGGACTATTTGGGTACGCTGAACCCTAGTCCAACTCGGTATTATGGTACTCCCAATAGATTAAAATGATTAACACATTATGACTGAATTTTTGTAATATACTGGATAGCTCGAAACTGACATGCAAACTGAGAATGCGACATTATATCTAATAATATGACATTCGTAAACTGAGGCATGTATATCTGAAATAGCTAAAATATCTGACCTAGTATGTGTAATTCAAGAACTAAAGAAATACATAGCTAGGGTTCTGGAATTTAATTCAATAAACTGAATATTAACATACTAATCTAATTTGAATCATTCTAACAGCTAAGAACCCAATAATTCTAACATTCAAGAAACCCTAAGTCTAGTCATAATAAGGGAATTAAGAAACTGAATGAATTCTAGGGACCTAATGGGTGAAAGGAACCCACTAGTGAAATCCCACATACCTGGTGACGAATACAACATTTTGGCTAATGATTTGACTTAGGTAAGTTCTAGTTATGTTTCTAGGCTTAAACTGACTAAAACCTCATGATTTGACGTAGCTTAGGGGTCCAATGAAATAGGAAAAGACCAAAAGACCCCTGACTTAATTGTTGTCGGAGTGACCTACGGATTTGACCTACAGGACGTAGAATCTACGGTCCGTTATTGAGCATAACCTTTTACTCAGAGGTCGAATTTTAGCAAACTCGCTGGAGTTAGAAAGAGGATTCAATTATCTATCATATCATAGGTCATGGGACACCTAATTCATTTTGTCCTAAGAAATATGAACATTTGAAGTTGACCCAACCAACAATTTTCCTCTAACTAGTTGTTGACCCTCATCTACAGTCAGACCTACGGACCGTGTATCGAACGACGATCTATGCTAGTCGATCGTAGTTTGTGTCAGAGGCTGGGCAAAGGAATCTTGATCCACGGATCATGGTCTGACCTACGGACCGTAGGTCTGTCCGTGGGTCGAGATTTAGCTGATTTTATGAGCTGGGTTTTTGGGAGGGGCTGCAATGGTGAACCATGGACCTACAACATGGGTCATAGGTCAGACTACGGTCCATAGGTGGCGACCGTAGATTGCACCTGCAACTTCTAAAAATCTGCATTTTGGTCTATCTAGGATACGGGGTGTTACATTATCTCCCCCTTGAGAGCATTCATCCTCGAATGAAGATTAAATTAGCTGAAATAGAGGGAAAGGGCTGCAATCCCTACCACTAAGCACTGAGAACTGAATTTATGACTGAACTGAGTTCCAAGAACATGCAAATACACTGAAAATGCAAGTACAAACTGACGGAACATGATTCTAAGACTGGATTTACGCATGAATGACTGAAAAATTGAAGAGGAACTATTACCTCAAGCGGGAGTGGAATCGAAAGGAAAGAGGTGAGGATACTTGGCTTTCATGGCCGTTTCTGCTTCCCACGTAGCTCCCTCTACGAACTGACTCCTCTACCAAACCTTGACTGAAGCGACTTCTTTGTTTCTCAACTGGTATATCCTCATAAGAAAGGCTATCTTTTACAACCACAGTCTCTAGTGGCACTACAGATGCTGGATCACCCACACACTTTTTCAAAAGTGAAATGTGAAAGACTAGATGCACTGCTGCTAAATCTGCTGGCAACTCTAACTCATAAGCCACTTTACCAATCCTTTTAATGATTCAGTAAGGGCCTACATATCTGGGACTGAGCTTCCCTTTCTTGCCAAATCTCATCACCCCCTTCATAGGTGACACTTTCAGGAAAACCCAATCATCAACTTGGAACTCTAGTTCCCTTCTTCTCATATCTGCATAAGACTTCTGGCGACTCTAGGCAGTCTTAAGTCTATCTCTAATGAGTTGCTCTTTCTCCATAGCATCAAGGACTGAATCTGGTCCTATCAAGGCTGCTTCACCTACTTCAAACCAACCAACTGGAGATCTACACATACGCCCATACAATGCCTCATAAGGGGTCATCTGAATGCTGGAATGGTAACTATTGTTGTAGGCGAACTTAATAAGAGGAAGGTGATCGTCCCAACTACCCTTGAAGTCAATCACACAAGCTCTCAACATGTCCTCTAAGGTCTGAATGGTACTCTCTGCCTGACCATCCGTCTGTGGATGAAATATTGTGCTAAGGTTAACCTGAGTACCAAGACCCTTCTGAAATGACTTCTAGAAATGAGAGGTAAACTGAGGACCTCTATCTGAGATGGTAGACAAAGGAACCCCATGCAACCTCACAATCTCATTAATGTAAAGCTTGGTGTAATCCTCCGCCGAATCTGGAGTCCTGACCACTAAAAAGCGAGAAGACTTAGTAACCCTATCAACAATCACCCAAATTGAGTCATGCTGTCTGTGAGTACGAGGTAAACCTGTGATGAAGTCCATATTGATCACTTCCCACTTCCAAGTAGGAATGTCAATCTCTTGAGTCATGCCTCTTGGTTTCTGATGTTCTACCTTGACTTGCTGGCAATTGGGGCACTTAGCCACAAAGTCTGCTATATCTCTTTTCATACCATTCCACCAATAGACTTCTCGCAGATCGTGGTATATCTTAATGGCGCCTGGATGGATAAAATATCTGGAGTTATGGGCCTCTGCAAGAATATGTTGTCTCAACTCACACACATTAAGAACACATAATCGACCTGGTAGCAAAGCACACCATCTCCATCATGGGAGAAAACTTCCACTCTCTGATTGTGGACTGCACCCATAAGCTCAAGAAAGATTGGATCACTATCTTGCTTTTTCTTAACCTCTACTACCAAAGAAGATTCTACCCCATTCTGAACCGTTACACCACCATCTGATATGCTCATAAGACGCACTTCTAGGCGAGCAAGTCTGTGAACATCCTTTGCTAGCTCTCTTCTTTCTACCTTAATATGTGCTAGACTACCCATGGATATTCTGCTAAGAGCATCTGCTACTACATTCGCCTTATCCGGATGGTAATACACGCTCATATCATAATCTTTGAGGAACTCAAGCCACCTTCTCTGGCGAAGATTCAACTAGTTCTGGGTGAATACATACTGGAGGCTCTTATGGTCTGTGAACACATCTACATGAACACCATACAAGTAGTGCCTCTAAATCTTCAGTGCAAACACCACTGCCGCAAGCTCGAGGTCATGAGTCAGATAATTCTTCTCATGCACCTTAAGTTTTCTGGAAGCATAAGTTATAACGTTACCTCGCTGTGTCAACACACAACCTAGGCCGACCCTGGATGCATCACAATAGATCACATAACTATCTGAACCCTCTGGTAGAGTCAAGACAGGAGTTGTAGTCAACCTAGTTTTCAGTTCTGCAAAGCTTTTATCACAATCATCTGGCCACTGGAACTTAACCTTTTTCTGAGTCAACCTAGTCGATGGTGAGGCTATGGATGAAAATCCTTCCACGAAGCATCTGTAATAGCCCGTTAGACCTAAGAAACTTCTGGTATTTGTAGCAAAGGTAGGTCTAGGACATTGTTTCACTGCTTTTATCTTCTGGGAATCAACTTGAATTCCTTCACTAGACACAATATGCCCAAGGAAAGCAACTGATTGTAACCAAAACTCGGAATTGTTAAATTTTGCAAATAATTGGCGATCTTTGAGAGTTTGCAGAACAACTCTCAAGTGACTCGCATATTCTTCCTCATTCCTAGAGTAAATAAGGATATCATCAATAAAGAAGATAACGAACAAGTCTAAGTACTGCTTAAACACTCTATTCATCAAATCCATGAAAGCTGCAGGAGCATTGGTTAGCCCAAATGACATAACTACAAATTCATAATGACCATACCGAGTTCTGAAGGCTTCTAGCTTCAAAAGTCCAACTCTTGAGTCAGTTCCAGTGATTAATGAGTTTCCAGATGATCATCCCAGAGTTCCTCCTGAAAGGGAAATCGACTTTGGAATTGATCTCCTTCCAGATACCCAGCCTATCTATATTCCTCCTTACATAATGGCTCCAGCTGATCTTAAGGAATTGAAAGAGCAGTTGAAAGACCATCAATCTTAGGGATGGGATACTTATTCTTGATGGTGACTTTGTTCAACTGCTTATAGTTAATGAACATTTTAAGAGAACCATCTTTCTTCTTTACGAACAATACCGGTACACCCCATGGTGAAATACTAGGTCTGATGAAGCCCTTATCTAGAAGGTCTTTCAACTGCTCTTTCAATTCCTTAAGATCAGCTGGAGCCATTCTGTAAGGAGGAATAGAGATAGGCTGGGTATCTGGAAGGAGATCAATTCCAAAGTCGATTTCCCTTTCGGGAGGAACTCTGGGAAGATCATCTGGAAACTCATTAACCACTGGAACTGACTCAAGAGTTGGACTTTTGAAGCTAGAATCCTTAACCCGAACTAGATGGAAACTGAAAACAAACAATCCTGTTCTACAATCGACTCAGGAATAATGAGAATGTAACCAATCCATGCCTAGAATAATATCGAAGTCTACCATTTCTAACTCTACAAGATCTGCTGAGCTTACTTTCTGAGAGACTGTGACAGGGCAATTTCTGTATACCCGTCTAGCTATAACTGGGTCACCGACTAGAGTAGAGACTAAAAAGGGCTCTGAAAGAGTTTCTGGGCTAACACTGAATTGGACTGCTATGTAAGGAGTTACAAAAGACAAAGTAGCCCCTGGATCTAGCAATGCATAAGCATCAAGATAAAAGACTTGTAACGTACCAGTGACTACATCAGGTGAATCTTCCTGATCTTGACGAGCCACAAGAGCATAGAGCCCGTTTTGGCGTTGTCCGCCACCTGTACCAGATGAGTTACCCTGCTGAGTCAGGCGACCTGCTGGTGCTGCTAAAGTTGTAGACTGAGCTCTACCATTATGTCCTCTTTGACCCTGTCTAGAAGGGCAATCCTTCAATCTATGACCAGACTGACCAAACCCAAAACATCCTTCCTTACCTGCAAGGCACTCGCCCAAATGGTTCTTACTACATTTCGGGCAAGTTGGGTAAGTTTTGGTGCATAAAACACTACCTTGAGACTTAGAACATGACGCCCTACCTTTCTGATCATTATGGAACATGGGGGATGGAACACTAGCTGATGAAGGGGCAGGACTCGAAAACTTTTCCTGAAACTGCGAGCGATTTCCAGCACCCAATTTCTGTTGGGAATACGTAGCTACTTGTTCTTGCTTTCTTAGTCTCTTTAGCCTATTCCCTAAGCTTATCACCCTCAACCTGTTGAGCATGAGTCATGAGCCTAGAGATGTTCATGTATCCCAACAACATAGCATTCCTGCACTCTGTTTTCACTAAGTCTGACACCCCATAAAGAAACTTATTCATCTGATCCCTAGAGTCAGCAACCATGTGAGGAGCATACCTGGAGAGTTTGTTAAACTTGAGCCCATACTTTTGGACAGTCATGTTACCCTGCCTTAAGTTCATAAATTCTTGGGCCCTTGCTTCTCTCAACTCTATAGGGAAAAACCTGTCCAGAAAGGTTTCATCGAAAGAATCCCAAGTAATAGGAGCTGCATTTGTACCCTTATTCTCCTTCCACTGAGTATACCAGATATGAGCCACATCCTTAAGTTGGTAAGATGTTAACTCAACTTGATCAGTCCTAGTTACCTGCATCACTTCAAAGATCTTCTTGACCTCATCAATGAAGTTTTGGGAATCTTCTCCAACTTGCGATCCTAAGAACTCTGGCGGATTCATCCTAACAAAGTCTCGCACCCTGGCTACAGTTGACCCAACATTGGCATTTACCAGAACTGGAGCCCGCTGATTGTTCTGGTTGGCCACACTCTGAGCCAACATCTGAATAGCGTTCCTGGATTTTGCATTCGACACTTCTTGATCAGGGACTGGAGGAGTTGCATTTGCATTCCTGGCATTCACATTCCTAGCATTAGCTCTACGAGGAGGCATGATCACTGAAACGTAAAACATCGAGTTAGAATGGAATTTAGATCATACCTTACGCACGATAAGAGTAACAAGAAAATGAAGATTTCCTAAAACACTTTGTAGTCTCCCCCTCATTAGATGTGGTGCACTTCACACCCATGAAAAGGACTCTACTTAGTGTGACTTTTCAGACATCCTAGGACACTTAAACCTAGTGCTCTGATAACAAGTTTGTCATGCCCCGAGACGCGGACACGGGACCTAGGACCACAAGTGATCCCAAGCTAACCCTGTTGGCATGATCATGAGCATACTAAAGATATTAAACTGATACGAAAGCTAAATCATAAATAAAAATGAAAATATGGGGAATACCCATATACTATAACTGAGATAAATGATAACTGATGAGTTTAATACAAAGAAGATATTAATTCAATACTAAGCTGAATCTATATATGTCTGAAAATAGCCTCTAACTGACTATAAATGATAAGACAGGCCCCAGCTAAGTCTAGCAAAACTAAAACTAAAGGACTAAAAATACTGAAAAGAAACTCATGACTATTGTCCTCGGAGAATGAGGACTCACCACTGATTCTGCTGAACTGGAGATTAGGAACCGATCTAAGCGTGATCTGGATGCTGAGAACCTGAACCTATATCACGAGAAGATGTAGCGCAGAGTATGCGTCAGTACTTGAAAGGTACTGAGCATGCAGGATAGAATACGGCTGAAATAACATATAACTAAACAAAGCAATTAAGCAATGATATAATCTGAACATGATATAGATACTGAATGTTGAGATAACTGAATCCAGTGACCAATTTATAACATGTTGAAACTGAATACTGAACTATTCTGATAACATAGTCAATGCAATAGAGTCTGACTGAACTGTGGTAGCTACTAATAACCGATATAAAATCACATGAGCTAAATGTGGAGTCTGATGTATACGCCCCATCGAGAGGACCCAATATACTCGGCCAAAGGTATAGAGGCCTGCTGGCAAGATCACTAAAATGATGCCCACAAAGGGGACTTACAACCTACGTGGCTCATAGTTCTAGGACTGTTTGGGTACGCTGAACCCTAGTCCAACTCGATATTATGCTACTCCTAATAGATTAAAATGATTAACACATTATGACTGAATTTCTGTAATATACTGGATAGCTCGAAACTGACATGCAAACTGAGAATGCGACATTATAACTGATAATATGACATTCGTAAACTGAGGCATATATATCTGAAATAGCTGAAATATCTGACCTAGCATGTGTAATTCAAGAACTAAAGAAATACATAGCTAGGGTTCTGGAATTCATGCAATAAACTGAATATTAATATACTAATCTGATTTGGATCATTCTAACAGCTAAGAACCCAATAATTCTAACATTCAAGAAACCCTAAGTCTAGTCATAATAAGGGAATCAAGAAACTGACTGAAAACTAGGGACCTAATGGGTGAAAGGAACCCACTAGTGAAATCACACATACCTGGTAATGAATTTCATGGAGATATCTATAGATTTCGGGGTTGGAACTGATGGAACCTTGTTGCGTTCTTGAACTAGGGTTCTTGACCTTTTTCTCTTCTCTTGCTTCTAATTTTCTATGTTTTGACTAATGATTTTACTTAGGTAAGTTCTACTTATGTTTCTAGGCTTAAACTGACTAAAACCTCATGATTTAGGGTCTAAACGACGTAGCTTAGCGGTCCAACGAAATAGGAAAAAACCAAAAGACCCCTGACGTAACTACTGTCGGAGTGACCTACGGATTGGACCTACAGGCCGTAGCTCAATCTACGGTCCGTAGATTGGGGTCGTAGGTTGAGTCTACTCGACAAGGCTTCACTAAAAGGAGCATAACATTTTAGTCAGAGGTCGAATTTTAGCAAACTCGATGGCGTTGGAAAAAGCATTCAATTATTTATCATATCATAGGTCATGGGACACCTAATTCATTTTTTCCTAAGATTTATGACCATTTGAAGTTGACCCAATCAATAATTTTCCTCTAACTAGCTGCTGACCCTCATCTACGATCAGACCTACGGACCGTGTATCGAACGATGGTCTGTGCTAGTCGACCGTAGTTCATGTCAGAGGCTGGGTAAAGGAGTCTCGATCCATGGACACTGACCACGGACCGTGGTCTGACCTACGGACCGTAGGTCTGTCCGTGGGTCGAGATTTAGCCGATTTTCTGAGCTAGGTTTTTGGGAGGGGCTGCAGTAGTGAACCACAGACCCACAACACGGGTCGTAGGTTAAACTACGGTCCGTAGGTGGCGACCGTAGGTTGCACCTGCAACTTCTAAAAATCTGCATTTTGGTCTATCTAAGATACGAGGTGCTACAGACTCAACTCATGATACTCAAGGATAAAGCAATAGTAAAAGATGCAATATATATATATATGGAAAGCTGTAAAACTGTAGATAGCAACTCAGTGTATTGAAAAATATAATAATATTCAATGTTTATATAAAAATACAATATAACTTTGTGGGAGTTTCTCTAACCGAAAACCACCACTATGAGCCTAAGTGATGATACAACGTCTTGCCCACGCTTCCAGAATTGTCCTATAGTTTGCCGTCATATAGAATGCCTTAACTAAGTGGATCCACTAGTCTATTCTAAAAAACACTAAGGAGTCATCTAAAAAGTATGATCCTTTCTACCCATGATGGCTACATAGTTTATGGAGACTTGAGTTATTATGAACTTGCATCCCCATATCGTTGCTCAATACTACTCCCAAAATATACTCAGCTCATATATTTTTAAAACAAAACTTTTTCTGTGATTTGAGATAATTACTCAAAAACTAGCTCAAATGCTCTCTTGAAAATCGATGTTCCTTTCTTGTTCAAATGTGAAAACATTTTAACTCTTGGGAATACTTAGTCCCCGTATAATCTTTGAAGAAATGAACTTTACTATTACTCTTTACTCAACTCAAAGCTTAAGTCTTAAAATAAAGTTAAAACGTTTGTAAAAGACTTCTTAAAATATGGTTCATGCCGAATAATGGATGTGAACGACTCAATGCAAGGTTTTCAATAACCATAGATAGAACTCAATATTTGGAACTCAAGAACTTCAATGATACTACTCCTCTCAAAGGTACTCAACTGATGGAGTTCATGCGGAAGTTATGGGCATGAATGAATCGACTCAAGGGTCAAAATATCAATAAGGAACTCATGTATACGACTCTTCTCATTCTCATACTTACTTACTCAAAACTTAACTCAAATCGATGGTGGATCTCAAAGGATTCACAATTGAAAGGCTTCCTTGAACTCTACTCTTAACTCTCTCTTGAATGTGAATTATGAATTCAAGAGTTATGGTTCATGATATAAAGGATATCGTGATGACAAAATAGACTCATGAATACATTATCATCACTCTCATACTCATTTGCTCGAGTCTTGAAACAAGTTATTAGAAATTATAGAAGACTCCTCAAAGGACTCAAAGGGACTTTCTCAAAAATGTTTGAGAGAACTCTGAAGACTTGACTCTCAACTCAACCTTGAATGTGATTTATGAATTCAAGGTTGCGATTTGTGATAGGAAAGATCTTGTGGTGTTTAGGAGTGTTTTTAGATAGTTAAACATGAAAAACGATCAAGAAATTACTGTTTGTAAGCAAGTCCCCGATGCGGAGATGCATTTTAATATTTGGTCGCGAAATAAATTTTGAGGCAAAGGGGTCCGTGACCTCTCTGCGATGCGAAGAAAAATTTTGTGAAATGGGGAGGCAGGACCGCTATAACATACAAACGTAGTTTTGGTATTTGTATGTTATAGCTATGGAGCACAATTTTGTGAAATGGGGAGGCAGGTCCGCTATAACATATAAAAAAAAATATGTTTGCTATATGTGAAAATCATAGTTGTATGTTATAGCTATAGTTTGCATAATTGCGCTCCATAGCAAATTTTATGTTTGCTATGGAGCTTTTGATTTGTATAATTTGCTACAAACATCCAATTTTATACAAATTGTTCAGTTTTGTATAAATACATTACATTGTAATGTGTATAATAAGATCAGTATTTGTATAATTATAAGTGTATAGGACGAAAATATATGTATTTGTATTTGTATATACATTTTTCTCTCGCTTTATACAAACACAAACGCATTTTATTTATTTTATACCGAAATGTTTAAAATGACTAATTGTATACCGAAAATGGTTAGTTGTATACCGAATCAGATGGCAAAAAAAGGGGATGTTTGTTGTGAATTACAATTAAAATAAACTATGGTTATAACATTTAATTTGAATCAATAGTTTTTTATTTCATACCATTTTCCCTTTATTTAATACTTATACTTTACCACTTGGGCCCATATACAGTAGAATTTAATACCTTATTATTTTAAAGGAAAAGAAAAGAGGAGGAAAAGCAGAAACTCACCTCGCAAACGTGGAGCCGACTTAGCTGATAAGTGCAGGTAAGGATATCTCAAATTTTCATATTAGTCGTAATCATTAATTGTTAGGGTATAGAATGTAAATTATTAAGATATTAATTAAATTGAATAAGGAAGAGATATTTTTGGCAAAGTTGAAATTGGAATTTGGAAGTTGGTAGAGTATGGTATCGTTTCTTTTACTGGGCTTTTGTGGCAAATTGTTAAATTGATTGTTAACTAATGATTGTAATAAAATTAAGGCAATCATTGGGTGAGTTAAACAGAAAGGAATTTTAATGGAAATTGGGGGTTGGTTATTCTCTACCATACCACTGAAATTTCAAGCATTACTACCTGGAACCAACTAATGGCTCTCATTTAACTATTACTCATAGAAAAACTCCACTCTATTCCTCCTCCACATTTCAACCTCAAATGAGATAAGAACATCATCACTACCACAATAAGAAACATCAACCTTCTCCTTCTAGCATCACTCAACTACTAAAAATAATCACTGAAAAAGCTTTAGGGCAAAAGATCATAAGCACGACTCATTCGACAATTCTGATATAAGAATATGCATGACATTACATTATGCTACTAGCCATTGAGAGTAATCATGAATATACAAGACTGAGAATACTATGAGACATAAGTGTTTATACGAATGCGTTCATATCCTGAGGCTAATATCCATAACTTTATGGAGTAAGATTGAGATCAATGGGCTAAAGTCTTTGCCCCTCATTTTGGAAACTGAGCACAAATGTGAATCTCTCTGAAGTGCATGAGCATAGGTCATAGACACAATTCTGACATTAGAAACCTCAACAAGATTTTGAAATGACTAAACTTTGAGGAATACGCTAGAGTATGAATGGATTGATATATCTCTAAAACTCTTTTTGAACCCATTACTATCTGATTCTCAACACTTGACTTGGTTTCTCAACTTATCATCTCCCCCTTAGGTCTAAAGATGACACTTGAAAGCTATAGATCTATTCCATCATCTCTAAACTGGTCTACATCCCATTTACTCTAATACTCGGAAAAAGATTATCTCATGACTACCGAACTCTCCATAAGCAAGTGTTAAGACCTCTTTCTAAGATGTTTCTCCTAACATCTTCTCACTGGCTTCTAAGGATGCTTCATCTAACTCTTTTAGGGAATCTCATCTGACTACATACAATCTCGGGTACACCTCTTAATACTCTTGTTACTCAATGACTTAGCCACACTTTATTACTCTCATCAAAATTCAGAATCCCTCACTCATACCACTCCCATTCAATGCAACTAATATATTAATTTCCTCTCCTACTCTATGCCAAACCTACCAAATCAGATCTCAAAACTAATATCATCACCCTCAAGTTGCCATCCTTTTGATCACAACATTCATCTCAAATTCAAGCTTAATGTCTATTACTAAACACAATTTTCAACAGAATTCATCACATACTATACTAACTTATGAATACTAGATAAAATTAAGAAACACTTACTCACTAAAACCTCCTGACAAGTAGGAAATCTTTATCTCACAGCCTATTTCTTTACAGACTACCATCACATTCTTTTTTCACAACTTAAGTACTATTTACCCACTTACTATACATCATACTTAATTAGTTTTATAACCCTCTGAACATCATGACTCTCCCTAAAAATTATAAGCCTAGCTTAGATCTATCACCTCATGAATACTCTACTCTTTTATTCAACACCTATACTTGGCCTTCACTAACATAATGTTACCTTGACATCAACTCCATTCTGGATAAAGTATACTCTAACTCATCCTGACTAGTAACTATTCCTCTACCCTATATCATGAACTCTATATAACATTATTATTCCTTAGTCTACTCATAAAGGAAAACTCATCATTAATAACTTACTGGGTGCATCGGTACAACTTACATACTCTACTCAATAACTATCCCCATTTATTAGGTTGCTACACCTTTAGATGCATACTTCTAACTCTGGGAACTTCTCCTACTATTGCTTATAACCTCATACTATCTTTTTGGATGAAAATTCTATCCAAGCTCTAAAACACACTTCCTCATAATAATCTAAACTGAAATAAGGTTTAGAGAAAAGAGTTTGAGAGTACATCTCACTTTTAGCTCAAACACACGAATAATATGAATAAGAGTGCATTATTTTGAATTTCAACACTTAAGCTCACTCACAGGCTTCTCTCAAGCATCTCTGCAATCTCACGACTTTCCCAAGTCTTTTGCTGAAAGTAATTCATCGATAAGGATCTGACTATGTTTTTCAACCACCTTGAGTATGAGGGGTAGTCGAATGAATTTGAGAAATGCACGATTTAGAATAAGTTCCTTATGACATAGTTCTATTGCACGATTTAGAGTATGAAAAGGGGAAATTGTTCTTAAATGTTTGTAGTCCTTCATTTATAGAAGTGGGGCCCTCACAACCATAAACAAGATCCTACCGACACGGCTTCATAGACACCCTAGGACACTTGAACTCTATGCATTGATACCAAGTTTGTCACTCTCCGAGTCTACACCCTGGACGTGGTTGACACTCGAGAACTATTGTTGGTCCCCAAGTGCCCCTCATCCTGGCTGACTACAAGCGAAAAACTAACTCAAGCAATGATAGGTTTAAAACTGAACTAAATTTGTTAAACTCAATTACTCAACTCATAAAGTCTAAACAATACTCAATAGAAATACTTGTAGTTTGTAAAACATTTCAAAGAATGTAAATACTGGAAAAAAAAACTCCTCAACTCTATCTATCTATGAAGCCTCTACTATTAAGGAAGGATGTCAGGAAAAGACTCATGACACCTCAAAACTACTAATTGGAAAGTAAATGTGAAGTCCTCCGGAATATAAGAAGGCACACCAAAGCTGACTGGAATGTCACATGACCTCAACGAAATGTCTATTGATGATCCTGAACACCTATATCTACATCATAAAATGATGCAGGTCGAATGACATCAGTACATTAAATGTACGAGTATGTGATAAGGTTAGAGTAAACAATTATCTGGCTTGAATGACTGAAAGCAATAACTAACTGAACTGACAAGGCTGGAAGAAATACTCAACTCAACTCAACTCAATACAAAGCAACCATGATAGATGCAATATTTAAAAACATTATAAAACAAGAGATAAAACTCAATGTTGTATAAAAATTTAATAAAATATGTTTAACTCTTAATTGGGAGATTCTCTAACCGACAACCATCACTATGAGTTACGTGATGATACAGTGTCTCGCCCATGCTGTCAGAACTATCATATACCTTATTGGAGTATAAAATACCTCAACTAAGTAGATCCACTAAGCTCTGCCCAAAGTCACTAGGATTCATTTAAAAATTATGATCTTGTACCCATGTTGGCATACATGGTTTATGTGGAATATGAGTTGTCTGAACTCATCCCCATATCGGTGCTCAATACTACTCTTAATAATATATATTCATGCTCAATGTTTAAAAACATACTCATCCTCTGGTTTGAGATAATTGCTCAAACTATCCTCTTAAAAGGGGTAACTACTCTTGAAATATCTTTGAACTCATAACTCATTTAGAAATCAAATTTTCTCTTTTATAACTTTCACATATAGCAAACACAAAAATCATATTTGTATGTTATAGCTATAGTTTGCATAATTGCGCTCCATAGCAAACATAAATATGTATATTTCGCTATACATATACAAAAGAAAGCAGTTGTATAATTTATCTATACATATACAAAATAAAGCAGTTGTATAATCTGCTTTGGTATACATATAAAAAATATCAATTGTATAATATGTGTTTGTATAAAACGAGAAAGAGAGAAAGACAAAAGAAAACTAGGTAGGGAACAATCGTATTTGTATAATCATAAGTGTATAGGAAGAAAATATATGCATTTGTATTTGTATATAAAATTTTCTCTCGCTTTATACAAACACAAAACAAATATAAAGTGAGAGAGGCGAGTGAGTGAGCGAGATCTGGGAAAGTGGCGAGCGAGATCTGGGAGAGGGGAACGAAAATATATGTATATATACAATTTTCTCTCGCTTTATACAAACACAAACGCATCTTATACATTTGCGTTTGTATAAAAAGCGCGAGAGGCGAGGGAGAGAACAAGAGTGGCAAGCGAGATTCACCAGGAGAGAGGCGAAATAGCAACAGTTTGATATGGGGTACAATTAAATTAAACTATATTTATAGTATTTAATTTAAATTAATAGTTTACTATTATATACAATTTTCCCTACTTAGTTCCCTTATACTCTTACTTAATTCATACTTGAAAACTCTTTCTCAAAAATATATCAATATCATATTGTGATATGATCATTGATGAATCGGGAAGTCATACTGCATAAACATTGATGGTATATCTAGATACCATGCTGCTTAAACATTGATGGCATACTCGATTGTCATACTAATCATGTTTTAAAAACTCTTCTTCTCAAAACTCATCTTTACTTTCTCAAAAACTCAGTTTAAGACTCAAGTGTTGGCTTTAAAAAGCTTCTCAAGATTTATAACTCAATTCATAGGGTTCATGCTGAATTATGGACATAAACGAGTCAACTCAGGGATCATAATAGCAATGTGGAAACTCAGTAATCAGAACTCAAGGACTCAAGAACTCGGAACTCATAACTCAACGATACTACTCCTCTCAAGGATACTCAATTCATAGAGTTCATGCGGAATTATGGGCATGAACGAATCAACTCAAGGATCTCAATGACAATTTAGAACTCATGAGTACAACTCTTCTCATTCTCATACTTACTTCCTAAAGACTTGGTTCAAAACTATGGCTGATTTCAAAAGAATTCTCAAATTTTACTCAAAGGACCCTCTTGAACTTTCCTCTTAGTCTCTCTTTAATTTGAAATGTAATTTAAGAAATATTATTAGGATATGTAGGATCTTTCAATGATTAATGAAGACTTAAATAGTTAATACCAAGGAAACAATGAAGACACGATTCAAAGGAACACATACGGAATGAAGAATGGAGAAGAAAGAGGCCGGATGATTCTAGCATATTAGTGGCGCGTCGCGCCAGCCCCCAAAGTACTATAAGTACTTTAGGGTGCACTGCTGGTGCATTTCCCCAGCCCTCTTGGCACTATGGGGGCGCATTGCCCCATCCCGGACCCAGAAATCTGACGAATTTTCTTGTTAAATTTCAGGTCCTAACTCGTCTAGAATCGATTGGTTTCTTCCAAAATCTCTTTGATTCATAAACCTGACACAAATTCATTTAAATCTCACTCAAATTCTATCAAGAAGCACCACTCATTCACAAAACCCTCACCTTAAGAACTCCAAAACCTCCATTGTTAAAGATTGGGGTTAAAACTCAAGAACTCTTCAAGAATCTTTACATAAACGATTTCATAAGCAAATTAATGAAAGAATCACAAGTTTGGCGTGAGGATGAACAAATCCAACACTATGGGAAACCTCACATACTTGGAAATTAAAGACCGATCGTTCTTGACGAAATCCACAAGCCTTGAAGAATGCTTGAACTTAGCCCTTTTGTCTCCTCTTGAAACCTCGCTCTAAAACCCTAAGTGTTTTGAAATGTCACGTTTGATTAGACTCTTAACTTAGGTGGGGGAAAATGTTGGTAGGTCTATTGGGGTAAGGAAAAGAGCAAAATACCCTTTTCTAAAACGGATGAAATGCCTTAACTAGAGAGACTGCACTCAAACAGGCATAACTCCTTCATCCAAGCTCGGAATTTAGCAAGTTTGGCGGCATTGGAAAGAGGACTCAAAGATCTTAAATTTGATAGTTCATGGGCCACATAAATCTTTATGTGCTAAAAGATATGGTCATTTGAAGTTGACCCAAAACTTAAAAACTAATGGCTGACTTGAACGAATTTCTCTTTAGTTCTTTTTGGAACTTGAGATGTTTCATCTAGTGACCTTAACACCTAAGAAAATTTAGAATCACTTGGTAAAATCTCGTTCACCAATGAAGAATGGTTCGAGTCTTAACTTAAAATATTTTGAGGTGTTACACTATGATTTTTGGAACATATTTAAGAAAAGGGTTTTTTAGCTCAACCTGAATAAGTAAGTTGATTTGTAAGACTTGAGAAATATGGTTAGGGCCGACCTATGGGGCTAATAAAAATTAATTAAAAAATAAAAATAAAATAAAATTAATTAAAAGTAATAATTTAATTGTCGTTAAATATGTATTAGCAGGGGCGGATCTACATCGACCCAAGGGGGTTCCCTTCGTTGGAAAAATTACATTGTATATATAGGATCTATATATATATATATATATACACACTAGGTGTTTGATTCAGTGGTAAAGGGCATTCAAGAATGTTCAAGGTGAGCCCAAGTTCGAATCTGGGTAGTATCGTTTTTTCCCATAGTTTCATGCGATTTTCATTTTTATTTTCCAAATAGATGAAAATTTGTTTTTCCTTGAAAACATATTGGAATTTATATATTTTACTAGAATTAAATAATAGATTTCTTTTCTATTTTATAAAATTAAGTAAATTTCATAACTTTTTTAAAGTTTTCAGTAATTAAAATTAAAAAAATACATTTTCTTTTACTAATTTTAAGTCAAACATTTAATTTATATTTGATTAAGGAATAATAAAATTATAAGTAAGACTAAATACATAAGTGTAATCATTTAAAATTTATAAATAAATATGATTGTCGCAATATTTTCTAATCTTGATAATTATTTTCTCAATGCGAATTTTATTGACTACAATATGATCGGATTTGGAAGTATTCCTTAGTTAGTTTCAAAAATTGAATAACGTATATATACAACAATGTCAGAGACTAGACCCATAATTAATTGCTTTTAAAAATACATTCTCTCGTACTTATTTTAATATTATATCAAACATATACTTGCTCGATTTTATTGTTTGTGTTGAGGTGGTGTTTAATTTTATTTAGTTGCTTATATTTTATCCGACCCATTTATATCTGATTCACCCCATTCACATTTGACCCATCCCAGCCCTCTTGAATACTATTAGTGTGCTTACTTATCTTTTCGAACCCCTTTGATGGAAATCATGCCTCTGCCACTGTGTAGTAGAAGCAATTAACACTCTTTATAAATGGCCCAAAAGTCTATAATGATATTCAATCTAATGACAATTAACTAATGTCAGTAAAAATTTTAGCACTCTCTTTATTAATATGCATATTTATTGCCGCTAAGCTATTTTTATTATAATATCAATGAATTTTTATTAAATTCAAATTACCATTATTTATCTGATTAAAGAAAATTATATAGATCAAATAATTTAGTACATGTAAGTATACGTAGTGGTGGCAAATGGGCAGGTTGAGTAAATTTTGGGCAGGTTGAAAATGGGTCAATATAAAATGGGTAATGATTCAACCCGCTCATATTTCATATGATAAAAATGGGTTGGGTAAAATACAAGTTTACACATATTTACCCATATTTTCATGAGCAAATAGCCCTTCATTTTAGAATTAAACATGAATAAAATATTTTAGTTTTTTTTTTTAGATAAAAAATGTTGGAAATACTTTATTTAATTTTATTGTATCATCAAGTAAAAAAAAATTCCTACAACTTTTCAATATAAAATAAATTTATGTAATGACAAGGAAAAAATACTTTTAATTTCAAAGTAAATGAATATTTGCATTTTAGGAGTAAAAAGTGCTTGAGGAACTTGACGCAATATCAATACTAATACATGATTCGCTTACTTTACACTATTATTTGTTATCCAAGTATAAAATTAAACAAATAAAAAATATAATTATAATTAACAAAAGAAATGCACATGTAATATAGTTTATACCTTTCTAGAGGGTCAAAGATGGACCATGTCTCCCGAACAATCTCAGTACATATGGCGCAAGACAATTCCACATATCGAGGTCGGAATGGGATCGGGTGTTTTCACGTCTTACCGTAGTGCCCGGTTTGTCTTGATTTCCGATTGATGAACAAGAAGGAAAATGGAACAATTGGATTTTGGACTCGCCCCCGGCTACGTGTCCTTTGGACCCTTCGCCCGCCCGCCACCAGTGGAAGCAAGCTAGCCCCCTATGTTGGAAAGTTGGGGGAAGAGTGCATTTCCATCGCGAAAGATTCAATCCAGCCACAGGTTCCCCTACTCTTCAATTATAGAGAAGAATAATTAGAACATGAAAAAAAAAAAAAAAAAGTTACAACTTTTTTAGTGATATCATGAATTTTGGGTGAATAAAAGTTGAAAGTTTAACACATTAGGCTAACCCATAGTTTACCTATGAATACCCATATTTCTATGGGTTAAATATGGGTATATACCCATATTTTATCTATCTAAAAAAATCACTCACCCAATTCATTAAATTATGGACGGATTATCAAAATATGGGCTAATTTTACCGACATTATCTGTAAGCTTACTAAGCTTTCTTTGGTGCAACTTTTGCAGCATGTTAAAATCCAAGCAAATTTCAAAAGCAAAGTGTAGTGTATACACTTTTTTTTTTTAAAAAGAGTTTTAGATATATGGTCAAATTTTATATATAATGATGAGGTCACTTATTTTATTAGCCATTTATAAGACCTTTTTTTATTCTTGCATGGATAATCTCTACATCTAGTTTCTAATTTGTTGACTTTCTTTTTGTAATTGTCATTTAGTTTGATTGTATCCTAATTCCTATTAATGAATCAAATATTTACAATAACGATGGAGATTTTAGTAAACTTAATAATTATTATTACAGTAAAATACATGAATCCAATTAAATAATAAAAAAGTTATTGAACTGTAACAAAAATATAATTTATTCAAACTTTATTATGATAATAATACAATACAAATACAATACGATTACAATACATTATAAAGTGATGATAATTACCAATCATCCAAACAAGCTGGAAATGAAATAAAACAGGATTTAATACAACTCAAGTGTTGTATATTTTTTGAAAATGAACATGACAGAAAAAAGACAAACCAACTCAAGTGTTGTATATTTTTTAAAATTTATTTCAAACATTCCCCCGGAATTAACAGCTCATATATTATGAATAGCATATTAAAGGTCTTCAATTTATTGTATATGCCTTATTTTGCTCTGAATATTTGAATGATGAAGGTGCAATTTCATCATTATATTTATATTTTGACAGATTCAGTCAGTATCGAGTTAATCATGTTTTTAAGTTTTCCTTTGGCGTTTGTGTATCCATCCTCCTCTTTATATAATGTGTCTATCACACGTGCAAAATTTAGAACTCGTTCAAGGACAAACATTGGTACTTCAGTTGGACGGAAGAATTGTTTGTTTATGTCCTTCCATGCATTGGTGACCTCTTTCTGGAATTTAACGTAAGCCTCTTGCTTTGAAGCTCCATATTCTTTCATGTAACATTCAATAATTGAAGCTACATGTCCTCTTTCTTGTTCAACCTACATGAAATTAATCGATTTCAATATCATCTGTATATATAATTACACATTTTAAACATTTTTTGGTATTATATTGTAGGCTTCTTAGCTAACTTTTAAGAATTTGAAGTAATTAAATCAAATACATACAATATGTGTTCCTTCTGTATCATATGCAGATATATTTGAAGCAAATCCAAACTATTCAACATCGTATGTTCTTTAAGTAACTAGGACTATTTCTTTTCTTCCTTTATCTTTTAATTATTTTTATAAAATATAGAAACTTTTGTAATATTTTGAACTATAGATTGTTGTGATTTATAGTATTTTTTTAAAAAAATAATATAATTTTTAAATATATATATTTTATCTAAAAAACATAAAGATTTTCTAATAAAATTCACACCAGAGAGTACTTAGTTTGGCCCTCACACAAAGTGAAACATGAAAAAGTATTATTGTTTTTGATAAGTCAAGTCACTATTAAGCTTCATTTATTTAGATTTAATGAAAGTTTGAATCTTAATTAATTACTATTTCAGATATCAGTATTCATTACGTATATACTTATTGTATATACTTATTGTTGTACTTACTTCATGTCCAACAATATCATCCATTGCTCTGCTAATCAATGAGGAAGCTCGAACTATCAAAGGCTCATTCATCAACCATTCAAAAGTCTCTTTGGATATAAATTCCTCCATACCGATCAAGGAAGTTGTTGATCCCATCATATAGGCAGCACTTACAAGTGAATTCTCCATGTGCTCCTCATATTTTGGAATATAGTTAGCATCATTTAACCATTGGGCTTCCTTAAAATAGGCTCTCACCAACTTTTTCATCTAAAAACAATAACAAGTAATTTAATCTAGACAATTAGTACTAGCTAGTATCTTTTGGAATGATAACGTTTCCTTAATTGATATATTTATGTGGGTTAGGTGAACAAGAATATTACCTCATATTTTGCATAGTATACACGGCCCAATTTACCTTCTTTGAACAACACTTGTTCCATTTCACTGTAAATGTCTAGAAGGGCTTGATAAACGGGTCTCATAAATGGCGGTATTGAATCGATTGCATTAGCATCCCATCTAATTTATCAAAATCACAAGCTAATTAACTCTTACACCTTTTGTGTGTGTATATATATACATTTCATAATAATAACAACAGGAAAACATATTTACTTTCTCATAATCATTAGTGAGGGATCAAATTAAAAGATTATTTTACTTGTATTTTTTTTATGTTTTACCTCTGGATTGCAGCAGTGAAAGTCACAAGTTCGTCATAGGTTGCATAAGCATCAAAAGTGTCATCAAGGATTGAGGTCACCTTGAGTACTTTTGTTAGCATTTTTCTAGCACGGCTATACTTTGGTTCAAAATACACTCCTAATATCCAAAAGTAACACTCAACCAATCTGTCTCTTGCATATGGATATTTATTTGCAAAATCCAAATCTTTCCACCACTTACATCACAAGATCAACGATTTCGTTGCATGCATTTCAGTTTTATTCCAAATTACCATTATTCACCTAATTAAAGAAGATATATAGACCAAATTATCCTACCTTGTAAGCTCACAAAGCTCTCTTTGGTGGAACTTTTGCAGCATGTTAAAATCCAATTTAGCAAATTTCAAAAGCAAATGGTTGTGTGCATCATTATTTTCATAAATGGATATGTATTTTCTTGCTCCCATCCTTGGTAAAGTCATGCGAATAGGCTGACTTAAGGCTTCAGTTACTTCAACCTTAAGAGAGTTATTATTGCTCAAGTTGGAGACTATAGACTCGAGATGAGTAGTGGTAAAGGTAAGAGCTTCTTCAAGAATCTCCTCATCGCGTACTCTCAAATGTGATGCTTCATACAGACTTAATAATCCTTGGACATCATTAGTAAGGGTTTCCTTGAATTTTCCATCTTGTTCGGTGAATTTCTTGAAGACATCTGGTTAAACATCATGTTCATTGTTAGTACGTAAGAAATTTAACCTTCAATTAGTCCATTAAAATTTTACGTAATAAAGAAAAGTAATATATGCATTTACCAGAAGATATGTAATGGCCTTGTTGCCTCACAAGTCGAAAACGAAGAGAAACAACGTGAAGGTTGTCATCATTC
>JAJOOR010006185.1:0-43074 GCA_036250505.1 Solanum acaule | reverse complement strand
CCGCCCCCCCCCGGTAGTCGATTAACAACTAAAACAATGAAAATGTAAATATGCCAATATAGGGAGATGAGATTCTTAGGATGTGATAGGAATACAGGATAAACTACACAATCGGGTGATTGCTATTGATAATCAATGGCTAAACATTTGTAACTAGGCTAGACTTTAGTGGGGATAAATTCTCTCTCGAGCAACTTACCCCGAATCAACTTGGTTTCTCTCGAACACCGAGTTGCCTCTTTTAAGCACAGTCTCCGCCTTAGCCCATTCACTCTCTCGAGCTGAATGTGTGGGAAAAGGCCTAAGATTCACTCTCTCGAGCTGAACCCATGATGACCCAATAACCACTGGCTATCGATTTAGTAGTCTTAGTTTTAAAACCTCTCTCTCGAGCAAGCCAAAAATAGTAAGATGAAATCGTATTTGCAACCACAATCCCATTAAGTTCAAACACTACTACTAAACGAAATCACATTTAAACAACAAATAGGCTAACAATAAGCAATACCCAATAGGAAATTTAACTCATCTTCACAAAATCACACCCCAAGAATTGGGGGTTTAGCTAGACATAGAAAAAAGGAAGAAAATGATACCAAATCGAAGTAACATCAACTGGGTATGATTTATATTCACTTCAATCGAGTCTAAGATGGAGAATCTTCAACAACCACTTCCAATTTCTTGGAATTGGAAGTCTTCAAATCTTCAAAAGATAAGAACAAGGTCTCTCTACTTGAAACTTAGAAAAATAAAAATGTTGTATCTGAAATTGCATACTAAGATAAAAATTCAAACTAGTATTTATAGTTGTCTAAAAATGTGTTGCAAAGGGTCACTCGGCGCAGTTAGTCGGGATCGCCGATGCACTCCGTGATCCACCCTTTGGTCTGCTTCATCGCCTTTCAGCTCTTGCTCTCGGTATCTTCACGTTCTGGATCATTGGGAGATTTAGTACTGCTTCGCGGAACTATTCGGCGACATGCCGACTGCTCCTTTTCATCGCCAACTTGATCTTTTCCATCAGGGCTCAGCACACTGGAACTTTGGGCGAGGTACAGGACATTCAGTGACTCGCCGAATGCATTAGGCGATCGTCAGGCCTTCTTTTCTTCATCTTTTCAGCCGTTTTGTTTCTTTTGGCCAAGTAGTGTCCATTCTTTGCCTCAAACTCCAAATACCTGAAACTTAAGAATTTACATCAGTTATTGAGACAAAATATGTATTTAAGGACTCTAAATCTATTAAAATGATGCCCTAAATGAGTCCAAATTGTGGACTCATCAACACCCCCAACTTAAACTTTTGCTTATCCTCAAGTAAAACTCAAGTTCGGCAATTCAAAAAGGATGTCTCGAGCAGTGCTACACAAGACTCAATCATCAATGTATACACCAGACTCAATTTACTCATGCTAAGATCAAATGTGCACTCAAAGTTTCAACTTGTGACACACCATTATCAAAGAATCTCAAGCTCACTATACTTGCTTCAAATGCAAGTTCTAGCTCAACAAAGGAAATCAAATGCCCTCACACAAAAGAATGATTCTATATTCACACACAATGGTTCAACAATTTAAAGTTCCGGAATCAAATGCAACGCTCACACTCACAAAAAAGAACACAACGCATGCTTTCACCCATACGTTTACCCATATTTTCCAATAGACAATTGTTTAAGCTCACTCAAGATCAAAAAGGTCTTTTCAAGGCTTGTAATGGGGCTGAGTGCAAAGGTATGGTCATTTAGGCTCAGTGACTTTCATCCTCATGAAATGTGGTGCTCACAACACTTCCTTTCCTCTTCTTTCATCATTTTCTTTAGTGCTCAGAAGTCATCCCATTATTCACTTTCCATGGATTGTTCAGGAACCCCATTTCTTTTGTACTTTATTCCACAACTTTTTCATTCTTTTTCTTTTTCTTCTCTTTTTTTTTATATGGAGGGGTTCCATTTTTGTAAAAACATGGGTTAAAGGGGACTTTCTTGCACTTCTTGATTTGCATTCTCTTTTCACCACACCCCCAACTTAGGCTTTTGGCCTAAGTTGGCTATTCAATCAATGCACAAATCAAGAGGATTATAGGTAGTGGATTAAGGGAGGTCATGTTTTCATCAAGTTTCTTCCAAAGAAAGTTAAGGCTCAAGGGGTGTTCAAAATAGGTTCACACACTCAAAAGGTAGGCCACAAAAGAGGTATATGTCAAATTGGCTCACACTCTTCCAAGTTTGCTAAGATCATATCAAGAGATAGCCTTACTTAGTTAATTGGACCAACGGGGAAAATTCTAGGTGTTATCATGCATGGTTCACAATAAGCTCATCACACAAGGCATCGACACCAAAGTCAAACAAGACTCTACACTTTCGCTAGTGTGCAATGATCATCACAAGAGACTCGATTCGGTAATTGGCTAGTCACAACGAGATGCAAAGAATTCACATATTTTCTATGCAACTTCATTTGGCCTCATCGTAGCCGCACATTCATGTTCGTTCGATTGTGAGCACTATTTGAGTCATCGATATTGATCAAAACCAAGACTCAAATTGCTAAAGAACAACCACATTCAAGTGCATACAAGAGGTGGCAAAAATTTTGGAAGGGTCAAAATCATTTACAATTTAAAGCAAAAGGGGCCACAAGCTCAAACCTTCCACAGAAAGCAGTGTCAACACAATTTAGGCTAAAAACCCAATATATAAACAAAACAAGAGGCATAATAAGCACACAAAGGTGGGCCTCACCCCACCATAAATAAAAAAAAACATTTGTCCTCAAATGCAAATAAAACTTATCCAGCAGTGAAATAAAGCAAAATAGAGAGGGAGGTAAAGAGGGGGTCATGTCTACACAGTCGCTCCGTATGTTTGGACATCAGTGCCCGATGCCTCACCCTGAGCCTGAGAATCAGTGCCCGAGGTCACCTCAGGAGGAACAACAGTGTCAAATTCACCAAGGTCTGTTGAGTGTGAGTTCGCCAGAAAGACATGCACCGCTCTGCAAAATCCCCGGGCCCATGAAGGAATATTAGGGTCTAGGGTAATGGTCTTCCTGGCAGAAGTGGGCCTCTTGCCCTTGCCTTTCCCACAAGTTGTGGGTATTTTCATAGCTTTGCCTTTCGACGTAGCTGCATCCTCATTTATCGCAATCCTTTTGGACTTCTCTTGGGCTGGTGTTATTCTTTCAATAGCTTTTGATTTAGTCATGTCTGCAAAATCTCGAAGAGAAGTTAGAAAAACTTAAACAACAGCACATCAGAACAATTGCAGACAGACTCGCCAAACCAGATGGTGAATCAACAAATTTCTTGGGCGAGCTAGATCGAGCTCGCCGAAGGAATTAGTACTAAAACTGCAGCAAGTAGGCAATGGGGGGGACCACTAAATGTGTCGCCGACAGCTTTCAGCAAACAAAGACAGACTTGCCGAAAGTTATAATGCAAAAAGGGTTAAGGGGTGCAAGTAAAGAGATGATCAACAAGGCTTTCGGCAAGTCGCCGAGTGCTTTTGGCGATCTCAAGCCTCTCGCCAAAAGCTACAGGATCCAACATCGAACAAAGCTTGAAATTAACAACGAGATGAGGAATTTTGGTGAACCGCCGAGTGGTTTGTCGAGCTCGACCCAGCTCGCCAAATGACCCAACGTGCTTACTTTCAACCCACTTCTCGAAATTAACCCTTGCAACCTCCGAAAACAAAATTAAAGCATGCAGTAATGGAATCAAGGTAGGACCCATAACACCCAATCACAACCCCTCGTATTTTAATCCATTTTAAGGCATACAACTATGGGAATTCAACAGTCACAACTACTCGGGCAAGATTATCAAATTAAATCATGCATGTAAACAATCTAATCCTATCAGGTAGGACCAAAAAACTTCAACAAGATCAAGCTATTGCAAATGAGTATAATTTTTTATAAAACAAACTCGGGGCATAGAAAACCAACCTTTGGTGTCGATTAAGAGAAGATTGAAACGCTAGGCGGCAATGTAATCCAACTCCGACCACAAATCAACACTAAAAATGCGAAAATATAGGAACTAGCGTGCGGGTGTGAGTTTGGGAAGATAAAAAGTGAGGGAAAGTGAATGAGTTTGAAACTTTTAAACCTTTGACTGGCAAATCCATCCAGTTCTTCACCCATTCGGTGACATTAGTCGAGCTCGCATATCCACTCGACGACACGCCGAGTGTTCATTTTCCTCGCCAAATTTTACAGGACCTCCAGTTAGTGTGGGAGACCCAACGGCGGTCTCCATCGGGATCGCCGACATAGTCAGCGACTCGCCAATAATTTCCTGGGCTCGCCAAGTTTTACAGACTCTAATTTTGAAGATGTCTTGAGTCAAACGGCGGATTAGGTCGTGCTCACCGACCTCTTCGGTGACTCACCGATTGGACCTGTTGCTCGCCACCCTGCATTTTTTGAATACTTTCCACACTTCAACCTACACAAAAAGCACACCATTACTTTACCAAAACACAAAGCAAAACACAAATAAAAGCAATAAGGGGTTTTGGGTTGCCTCCCAAACATCGCCTTAGTAAACGTCGCGGCACGATGCAAGTCCACCTTCAAACCTCATTCTTGGGGTTGACCATAGAGTCACTTGGCAACCCCCTTTTTTGTCTCAGATTTAAGTGAGACGACATCTGACCCATTTGGGTCTCCATCTGTTTGATTGATACTGAATGGGAGGTAACGGTCTGGCTAAGGGTTGACACGTCTTCTTCATTTCTTTTAAGATCTTATCTGACCTCTCAACTTTGTTGAGGATACGAGAAAGCATATCCTCATACTTACCACCCTCTGAATCCTTTGGCTTTTGGCGCTCGTGGGGAGGCACATACCTATCCTTCTTCCCATCCTTCCAATTAGGATTACGGTCTCTCCATTCATGCTCTTTCCAACCTTCATGTCTAGCCCAACCTTGGTTACCACCCTGCCTTGGGTAGTTTGAACGATAACCATCGCCTTGGCTGGCTAGGAAGTTCACCTCCTCATTGTACAAAGCATCAAACTTTGCCTCTTCTGGATTTGCACACCCGATACCCACAACATTGACATCGCGAGCACCAGCTCCCATGACATTTTTGGACAAAATGTCAAGTTGGGTCATGATCTTGGCCATGTTTTGGTCCCTCTCTTGATCTTTTTCCATCTGCTTCTTGGTCAATTTGAATGTAAGCGGGGAGACTTGATCTTCACGAGTGTACCAAGCCTGATTTATCATGGTCATGCCATCCAATAACTGAGTTGCGATCACGTAAGGCTGTTGCATCAAACCTCCTGGAGAAAGTTGGTCAGCAACGCCCTTGTTGACCGACTCTAGGCTCCGGTAGAAATATTGCAGTAATACGTTGTCAGGCAAGCCATGAGTTGGGTACTGGAGCACCAACTTCTTGAATCGCAGCCAAGCCTCATGAATTGGCTCGCCCTCCAAATGCTTAAAGCTTTAGATACTGTCCCGAAGAGTCATCATCTTCGAGGGAGGGAAAACTCGCACATTAAATGCGATGACCAACTCCTCCCACGAAGTGATTGAGTCGTGTGGCAATTCAGCTAGCCACTTGCATGCTTCTCCCATCAAAGAGAATGGGAACAACCGTAAATGAACCGACTTTTGGGATATATTTTTGAAAGAGAATGGTCTGCGTACATCCACGAAATTTTGAATGTGCTAATGAGGGTCTTCATGAGCCAATCCACTAAAAAGCCCCTTAAGTTGCAAGAGTTTCAACATAGTACTCGTGATGTGAAATACAGCATTCCCTTCGATCGGAGACAAGCAAATGGCACCAATACCACCCATGAAATGGGGGTCATTAGCATGAGGCTCATTTACATCGTTAAAGTTTCTGATGTCGTCTTGATGGCATACTTTACACACATACTTCCTGAAATATTCACAGAAAACAAACAAAACAAAACTAAAAATTAAGTGAGTCAACTACGACTAACAAAAGCGAAATTTGACTCAACTCGAAGTTCTCAAGTAACACCACTCCTCGGCAGCGGCGCCATTTTGATATTTGCGTAATCGAGACAGAATGTCCAATTCAAGTGTCTACAATCGTACAATAGTAATATAGCCCAACTGAATGGGTTGGGGTGGAGTCCCAAGGGAGCGGTTTCTGAGAATTAAGAGTTAAGTGTGAATATGCTAGAGTCAACCATAGCTATAGATATTATCAAGTAAAAAAATGATAAATAAAAGGGGTTGACACGAATCTCAGTTATCAATGAGGGGGTTTGTAGTCGATTAACAACTAAAACAGCGAAAATGTAAATATGCGAATATATGGAGACGAGATTCTTGGGATGTGATAGGAATACGGGATAAACTACACAATTGGGTGATTTCTATTAATAATCAATTCCTGAACATTTGTAACTAGGCTAGACTTTAGTGGTGGTAAATTCTCTCTCGAGCAACTTTCCCCGAATCAACTCGATTTCTCTCGAACACCGAGTTGCTGCTTTTAACCACAACCTCCGCCTTAGCCCATTCACTCTCTTGAGTTGAATGTGTGGGAAAAGGCCTAGGATTCACTCTCTCAAGTTGAACCTATGACGACCCAATAACCACGGACTATTGATTTAGTAGTCTTAGTTTTAAAACCTCTCTCTCGAGGAAGCCAAAAAGACTAACATGAAATCGTATTTGCAACTACAATCCCATTAAGTTCAAACACTACTACTAAACGAAATCACATTTAAACAATAAATATACTAACAATAAGCAATACCCAACAGTAAATTTAACCCATATTCACAAAATCACACCCTAAGAATTGGTGGTTTAGCTAGACATAGAAAAAAGGAAGAAAATGATACCAAATCGAAGTAACATCAACTGGGTATGATTTATATTCACTTCAATCGAGTATAAAATAGAGAATCTTTAACACCCACTTCCAATCTTCAAAATCTAAGAATAAGGTCTCTCTACTTGAAACTTAGAAAAATAAAAATGTTGTATCTGAAATTGCATACTAAGATAAAAATTCAAACAAGTATTTATAGTTGTCTAAAAATATGTTGCGAAGGGTCACTCGGCGCAGTTAGTTGGGATCACCGATGCACTCGGCAATCCGCCTTTTGGTCTGCTTCATCGTCTTTCAGCTCTTGCCTTTAGTATCTTCACGATCTGGATCATTGGGCGATTTAGTACTGTTTCGCGGAACTATTCGGTGACACTCCGACTGCTCCTTTTCATCGCCGACTTGATCTTTTCCTTCAGGGCTCAGCACACTGGAACTTTGGGCGAGGTACAGGCCATTCAGCGACTCGCAGAATGCATTAGGCGATCCTCAGGCATTCTTTTCTTCGTCTTTTCTGCCGCTTTGTTCCTTTTTGCCAAGTAGTGTCCATGCTTTGCCTCAAACTCCAAATACTTGAAACTTAAGGATTTACATCAGTTATTGAGACAAAATATGCATCTAAGGACACTAAATCTATTAAAATGAGTCCAAATTGTGGACTCATCAGAAACCTCCTTAGTTGCCCAAGTATTTCGCCTCCTCATCTAGATCGATATCCTGATCTTCATACCTGTTTGGAGGTCCTACAACATTTACCTTTTTAGAACTTGCGACAATATGTTTCGTGAGTAGATCTATCTGGGTCCTCAAGTGTGCCATGTCCTGATCCCTTTCTTCTTCTTTTTTCCTTTGTTTAGCTGAGAGTTCAAAAGTGAACCCAAGGTCTCCTACTTCTGCATCCCTGGTGTACCATGAGCTATTATTCTTAGACACCTCATCCATCAGCTGCATGCTTTCTGAGAATGGCTTCCTCATGAATGATCCACCACACACTACATCAGCAACAAATTTAGTAACATAATTCAAAGATCTATAAAAATCCTGTTTTAGATGTCTCTCAGTGAGACCATGGTTTGGACACTTCTTTAGTTTTTGGCTGAATCTCCACCAAGTGTCATGCATCGCTTCTCCTGGTAGTTGCTTATGGGCACTTATCTCATCCTTCATCTGCAACTCTTTTGATTCTGGAAAGAATCGTTACAGGAGGGCCTCCTTCAACTCAGTCCATGTCCTGATTGAGTTATCTGGCATCTCATTCAACCAGTTGGTTGCCTCTCCAGTAAGAGACAATGGAAACAACCTCAATCTCATCATTGTTTGACTAACTCTAGGAATTTCTTGCGATTTGCAGATTGCAACAAAGTTCATCAGATGTTGATTAGCATCAGCACCAGCTACTCCCCTGAACATACCTTTCAAATTCAGCAGTTGAATCATTGTACTGGTGATTGTGAATTTCACACCTGGAGGTAGTGTATGTAACACTATCGCTCATGTGGCTCCAACTCCATCCAAGTCTAAGTCATCCTCTTCATACATCATGTGAGTTGGATGTTGTGCTCTACCCCTTGGAGCTATTGGTTGGCGGTGGGGAGGAATGATTTCATCCACTGCTATGTTTTCTTCCACCACCCTAGGCGGGTTGTTCACAACATTCTGCTAAATACCTTTTGCAGCGGTTTCAGCTTCCAGTCCTAGTCTTTGCCTCTGAGCCTCAAGTTCTTGTGCATTCACCATTTTGCGGAGTGTCTTCCGAAGTTCTAGGTCGTATGGGATCAATGTGGCTCCCTTACTTCTGGTATTTGGCATACACAGTCAAACTCACCTACAAAAGACACAGACAAAGAACAAGACGTAAAATTAGGAAATATAACTACACGTCCAATAAAATCTAGTAATACACTTCTGAATTGAAATTCTATGCAGCGGTGCCAAAATTTGATACATCCAAACTTACACCTCAATTAAGAGGTATAAATGGTCGAAGTCAATTTATAGAACTCAACGTGAGTCGAGGTTAATCCCATAGAGAATTTCTTTACAGAAATGATTTCACTGTCGCGTTTTACTCAAATGTCGTTATAATTTCCTAAGGAAACAGTTACGGAAAGTAAAATTGGGTTTAGCTATAAAGCTCTAGTAACCAAGGTTGTTAACTAAGATCTAATGTAGCAATTAACAGAATATCAGTTCTAAAGTTGTTTCGATAGTTAAATGAAACTAGGATTGTGTTCCCCATAACGTTGCATCTAATGTTCTTCCGTATTTGAGTTTCAGGCAATTCATCTCTACAAAATACAGGCGAGCTAAATATATCTGATACTTCTCAATCTAATCAGATAATTCTCACTTAAGTCCTCTCGGTTCCAGAGTTTTACACGTTTTACCCCTGCTTACAATGGTGTTAAAGTTCTTTTCTCTCGAACTCGAACTTTGACTCCATTTATTTAGGTTAATATAGCATTTTCCTAACTATTAGTTTTCTCTCGAACAAATGATTGATACAGTCTCACCCTAATGCGTGCACTCATTAGAATACATGTATAACGAAAGCTAAATTATACTTTGCAAATGCAAATCGCCTTTCACTCGTTTTACGAAATTACACTTAGATTTACGTCATAGATCCCACAATCCCAGTTATAGTATTTAGCCACTCATGATTTCATGTAAACATACATAAGAATATAATGAAAACATGACGAGAAAAATGCTTACGAAAATAAGCAAATTGATACGTACTTTGATAATTCAAGAACCGGAAATTCAACTTCCAAACTTAATTCGATATAATCTTCAAAAACCAAAAACTAAGAATCGATGAAACTGTTTTCTCCGTTCAAGATAAGATGAGATAAAAATGTAATAAAAACCTAATTAATTCAAATAAAGTGTTTTAAAAAGAGTCCTACTCGAAGTAGGACTGAACTGTCGGACACTTCACGGGGGTCACCACGGTCCGTCAAGGGCTTCACGGTCCGTCAAGGGCTTCACGGTCCGTGAAGCCCTTTGTGGTCTTCACTTAGAGGTCCCCAAGCTTGGGTCTTTAATGCTTGAATACTGGCTCATCATCACGGATCGTGCTAGTGACCAAGGTCCATATAGATGCTCGTGGTCTTCTCTTGGTCACTTCCCAATTCAGCTCCTCGAGGCCTAAGCATTGGATCATCTTCACGATCACCACCACGGGCCGTTATGGGGACCACAACCTGTGGGGCCTTCTGTGGTCTTTACTTGGTTGCCCTTGCACTCCATCTTCCCAAAGCCCAAACACTGACTCAGCTTCACGACCACAACCACAAACCGTTATGAGGACCACGGTCCGTGAGGTTGGCCGTGATCTTTACTTGGTCCAACCTAATTTCAACTTCTCCAAGCCTTCATACTGGAAATGCTTCACGACTGGCACCACGGTTCGTGGCAAGGACCACGACCTATCTAGGTGCTCATGGTCTTCACTTGATCACAATCATCATCTGCTTCTTTTTACCTTTTTTCCATGCAAGCAAGAATTTGTCTACACATTCAACAAACACATCAAAGCATACAAAAATACACTCGATTCTAGTATTAATCCTTAGTTTTCAAGCATGAAATGTGCCAAGATTTCGTGGCACATCAGACCACAGCGCATTGCTACTACTTAAACTCTCAAATCTTATCTTTGAATATCCCAAGTCCTCATATTGTTCCCGTTTAACTTCTTCCAATGATTTTCCCTTCCAAGTGGAACACAATAATGACTTTATGTCTCTGCCTTCAACAAACTTGTAATGGTTTCCAAGAACATCAGCCCCACTTTCTTGGGCCCCTTCACAAATTGTATAGCCGAAAGTTGTGCTTGATTCTGTTTATGTGTTATAGTTCTTATAGGCACCATGCAAGATCTTTCTCGTTCCATGACCCAAAGACAATGGCAATAGGGGTCGATTAATGTAAGACACTATGTAAATAAATCTTGTCCTTGGTAAAGTTTGTCGTACCTTTCCAGTAGCCTAATTTCACACCAACCCCACTAACAACACCATGAACATTTTGAGGATCGACATTCACTGTTTTGACACGAGAGTTAGTTGGAGCATGCTTCAACTCTAGTCTCTTCGTTGCAGTCTCGGTCATAAAATTATGAGTTGCTCAGTGTCAACCAATGCATGAGCAGGTTTATTTTTGATGATAAGGTCCACGTACTAATTTCTATTCTTGTTAACTTGGTTAGTTGACCTTGTGATGGCTCCACATAGTCCAGTCACTCCTGTTGTGACAAAAATCTAAAAATAAAGATCACCAAGTTTAACGTGGAAAAATCCTTCAAACCGAAGGTAACTACCATGGAATCGATAAGATCTGAATTGCTTCACTATAACAATAAAAGGATTACACAGGTTCTTCTAATGGCTACACAACAAGTGCCAAAAGAGAACAAACAATAAATACACCAACAAAAGATAAATAGTAAGAAACACCACCCCAAACGCAACTGCTGTTCGGGACCTAAAAAGGGATCTTTCTGACCTCCAAATCTGATCTCCACCATTCAAAATCAACCACCAAGATGTGAGGAATACTCGGTCCAAATTTAAGCCCGATCCAATGGTTAGTTAATCGGAGAACACGATCTGAAGGTTGTTGGTCAGAGAAAACTACAGCAAAAAACCCCTTTTTCTTCTCTCTTCTCTCTTGTTGAAAGCGCTCTCAAAAGCCTCTTTTATGTCCTAATGTCTTTCAAACAATACTAATGAACAATTGATTTATTCTCTCAACAACATCCTCTATTTATAGAGTTGTGATTTTCCTTACAAAGCCAAAACCAACTCCAAATATAATTACAATTCCAATCCTTTTCCTAATAAAATTGGAAACCAAATAAGGAGAATAATTCCAATCCTTTTCCAAGTAGGATTAGGCAATGGGCCTTTGACTGGAACATGGGACATAGCCTAACAAACTCCCCATCCAGTCAAGGGGTCAAATGGACTTCAAGTGGAGGAGCTCTTGATAGGCTTCATGCCTACCACACTAGTACAAAGCTCATGTTTGTCTACGGTGTCTTCTTTCCACGTATCTCTATTAGTATCTAACATGACTTCATCATAACCTTCTGGTTCTCCCATTCTAGTCAATAGAATATACTCATTAGGAGAATAATGTGTTGAGCTTCGCTTCTCCCTAGTAGATCTTCTATAAGAGGTTTCTGGAGCATCCGAAGTAATCATCTCAACACGAGTTGGTTGATGATCTACCACAACATCATCAATAGGATCATCTATAGGTTTCACACCCTGATCATTATCTGCATCATTATTTTGGGTTCCTTCATGTTCATAAGATATATTAATAATAGGGATTTGATCAACATCAACTAAGCTTCTCAGCCTTTTCAATATCTTCAATAGTTTGATCTACAAAGAACACAAAATCACGACTTCTAATGAGCTTCTTATCACTTGGATCATAAAAGCGATATCCAAACTCATCTTGACCATAACCAATGAAGATACACTGCTTAGTTTTAACATCTAATTTTGACCTCTCATCTTTTGGAACATGCACACAAGCTTTACACCCAAACACTTTCAAGTGATCATAAGAAACATCCTTAGCAAACCAACCTCTGTTTGGAACATCACCATCCAAAGCAACATTAGGAGACAAATTGATAACATAAGCAACACTGTTAAGTGCTTCAACCCAAAATGAATTTGGAAGTTTAGCCTCTGAAAGCACGCATCTAACTCTCTCAACTAAAGTTTTGTTCATCCTTTCTACCTAGCCATTTAATTGAGGAGTCTTTGGAGGAGTTTTCTGATGATGAATTCCTTGCGATTTGCAATAGTTATAAAAGGGACCAATATAATCACCACAATTATCAGTGCGAATACATTTTAATTTATTTTCCATTTGTCTCTCAGATAAGGCTTGAAACTCCTTAAACACATCAAATAATTGATCTTTGGATTTTAAAGGATATACCCAAATCTTGCAAGAATGATCATCAATGAAAGTTGCAAAATAAAGTGCACCACCTTTTGACTTCACTTTAAAAGGACCACACAAATTAGAGTGCACTAGCTCCAGTAGCTCAGACTTTCTTGTAGGAGGATGATTGTGAAAAGAAACTCTTTTCAGTTTCCCAGCTAAGCAATGAACACATCTTTTCATCTTTGACTATTTCACACCAGCAAGCAAATTCTTCTTTGCCAAACATGTGATCCCCATCTTGCTCATATGACTAAGCCTCTTGTGCCACAATCCTAATAAAGTCTTGCTCTCCACCAAATTTATAGAGTCACCAAGAATTGATCCTTGTGTCACATATAAATTTGAATGCTTTCTTCCTCGAGCTACAATTAATGAGCCTTTGGTGAGCTTCCATTGTCCATTGAACAAGTCTTTATGATAACCATCATCATCTAGTTGTCCTATAGAGATCAAATTCACGGGAATGTCTGGAGCATGTTTGACATTGGGAAGGACTAATGTTGATTTCAAACAAATAGTGCCAACACCAAACACCTTAACCTTACCAGCACTACCCATCTTTAACACCTCAGAGCTAACAAAAGTATAAGATCAAAATAAGTATTTTCTTGGTGTGACATGTGATGTAGCTCCAGAATCTACTATCCAACTTGTAGCTTGAGATACAAAATTGATGACGTCTTTATCACAAGCGAAGAGAAGGTCATCTCAGACAACATCAACAACATTGTTTCCGTTATTTTCTTCTTTCTTCCTTCTTTAAGATCTTGTTTTAACTGCTTGCAAAATCTTTTAATATGTCCTTTGTTTCTACAATGATGGCATATAATATTTTGATTCCTGAATCTTGACTTGTATCTAGTTTTACCTCTACTCCTCGAATCTCTTATTTTATCTCTATCTTGATCTTTTGAATATAGAATATCTTAATGTGAGGATGTTCCTTGAGATTTTCTTCTAACTTCTTCATTCAACACACCACTTTTTGCATATTTCATAGTCACCTTACCATCAGGAGCATAATTTGTTAAAGAAACACGACGAGTTTCCCAAGAATCTAATAGTGTATTAAGAAGCCAAAGTCCTTGTATTTCATCATCAAAATTAATGCCCATTCCTGATAGCTGATCAAGAACACCTTGAAAATCATTTATGTGATCAAGAATAGGACTACCCTCCTTGTATTTAAAGGTCATCAATTGCTTTAGCAAGAACAACTTGTGATTTCCAGTTTTTGAAGCGTAAAGCGTCTCCAACTTTTCTCACAATGTTCTAGCATGTGTCTCATTCACAATATTGTTGCTAACATTATCTTCAACCTTTTGCCTTATATATCCACATACTTGTTGGTGCTTGAAATCCCAATTTTCATCAGTCACAATCTCAGGTTTATGAGCAGCATAAAAATGGGAAGATACATCTTCTTCACGAACAATAGCTCTTTCATCTTGCTTTTCCATATGTTGTAGTTTCTTCCGTTTAAACATACCGTGATACCAATCGTTGTGACGAAAAGATGAAAACTAAAATCTAAAAATAAATAACACCAAGTTTAACGTGGAAAAATCCTTCGAATCGAAGGTAACCACCACGGGATCGACAAGATCCGAATTGCTTCACTATAACAATAAGAGGGTTACAAATATTCTTCTAATGGATACACATTAAGTTCCAAAAGAGAACAAACAATAGATACTTCTTGTGCATCAAGAACCCCTTTGAACAATGGTGGCTTGGGAGCCTCAATCTTTGCCTCCCTCGTCATGATATTATTTATGGTGGTCTCATCCACACCAGCATTGACAAGCTCTTTGAGTGCCTTTATCTTTGTCTTCATGGCATCAATAGTGCTCAACGCATCCATGAGACTGCACTCTAAGGTAGCGATGGTTAGCCTCATCTCTATCTTGGTCTTCCTATGTCCATCCAAGTCACTTCGGATGCTCTCGATCTCCTCAAGACTATGTCCCTATGCTTAGAGTGCCCTCTACCTTCCTCAAGCATTGGCTAAATATCTCGACTGCATCCATTCTCATATTAACCTTCGTGACCCACTCTCTACCGAGCCAGACTTCCTCACAAAGTACCTCCACATCATTCTTGCTCACCTTAGTGGTAGAATGTTATTGGGATGTAAGCCCTTCATTTGGCTCAACCTCAAGCAACACCTCTTGGTTCTTGTTGGCGACATTCCTCTTTTTTCCATGACCCTTCTTCCTGACGGCATTCTGGGTGACGTTGGCTTGGGTATTAGTAGCGTTGATTTCTCTATCGTTTATTATTCTCTTAGTTGCAACCTCCTCTGATACCATTTTGTCATGTCCTTAGTCTTTTACTAAGCACACATGCAACACTTGACTACTTGGTCACATTCTTGCACCACTTGCTCCCAATCTTGCCATGCAAAGTTAGCCTAAGATTCTAGGAATTGCTAAGAGAATGGAAGAAAGAACGCAAGAGGATTTTTAGGAAGAATTGTGTAGAGAAGTTTGATTGATTTTTGTTTGAGTAATTAACAAATAGATGTCCCTATTTTTATACTACTAACTTTGAGGCTAGTGTAAATAATAATTTTATAACATAAGTCCCTACATAATAACAAAGTAGTCCTTTTCTATAACTCTCTACATGCCTAGAATTTTCTAAGGATCTTCCATGTAAATTCTATGATATTCTAGGTTCTACCATGGGAAATTCTCATGTCATTAAAATATTTCATTTAAGCACTAGCCTTCTTCCTATGCAAGCCCTTCACATGGCAACTTTGTGCCATGTGGAATTTACGTGGCGCTTATATAGCGTGCATGGTGGACCGTCACACGCTGTCCATCGTTTTTGACTCCAAGGGTTTTGAGCTCTTTTTAGTAGTGGATCATCAAATTTATATATATGAGTTATCTTAGTTTATTTATGTATTATAACATCTCCTTTGTCCATTTCATCATAATCATTATTGTGCTAATTTAGTACGCGGCTTATTGATATGATTGAAGCTATATCTACTTCATGGTGTTTGTGGAATATGATGAAAGAAATAATAGTCTCGACTGATTTAGACCACCGCTGATTGTATGTTTTCATGTCCGATCAATAGATATGACGCCTAATATTTATTTGGCTATGAATAAGTGAGTTTTCACATTTGATGAAATAACTTAGAGAAGAGATTTCTTAATGATAATAGTTACTTACAGACTAATACAGTGATGGAAATATTGAAATACATAGTAACAAGCAAACCTTTCTGAGATGACATAGAAATGAAAATAAAATAAATAGGCTAATCCACGGCACGAAGCGCGAGCATATTTACTAGTACTTAAATAGAACTAGAGCATTCTGTCTGAAAGTGAAGGCAGCCTTCTAAAGAAATTCAAAGCCGGGGAAGGCATTCTATCCCTAAATATGGGATGGCGGAGGTAGTAGAAACCAAAGGCCATAGACACCATTTTAGATGGTACCAAGTATAAAATGAATGCCACGACAAAGCACAGCCCAATAAATATCCCTGTGGCTCGAGGGTCACGCCAAGTTACCAATGCTTGCACTCTCTCCCCTTGTGTTGCGAAATCTCCCAAGATTGTCTGAAACCGTACCCCAAGCATGCGCAGTTTATCATATCTGGCTCGTACCAATTCATTTGGTCTAGTGCAAGGCAATGCATCAAACTCTTCATCAAGCTCATCTCTATCTAGCGACTCTGCCAGTGAGATCTTTGGATCAAAGTGGGGTAAAGTATCTCGAGATCTGAACCTGTAATTCCACGCACCAATTACAAACACATAGAAGGCAAATGTAGGTATGATGAGGTCAGGAAACCACACGAGCATGACCAAAAGTGCATGGACAAGTAAAGTTGCAGTCGGATTCTTCCAGCCACAGGTGTCATCCACCCATTTGACAATGTCAATTACCCCAGCTATGACATTAATGATCCTAAACCAATTTGCACGAACTTTTCTCATGCTGAATGAATGGGAATCAGCATCAAGCATGTAAGTCACAACCTCACGCCTAAGAGGCGGCTCTGATCTTGTCAAGTGGCTCGCTACTATTTTGACAGCTGCAATCCTTAAACTATCCTGTTGAACCATGCCAAGGGGCTTTACATGATGCATCATGGGCAGCAATGGTTGTGAATAGACATGTAATAAATCAAGCGTTGGTGTAGCACGTATAAATCTCACTGCTAATTCAATTTCCCCCATTTTCTTTAAACCAGATTGTGATAACAAAAGTAATGGGAAAGTATTCTTGTACACTTTCCCTGTTGTCAATGTAGAAATACGCACACGCACCTTACCAATGCGAAAATCTGGCCTCATGCACTCATCTGATTCAAATACTACTTCCGAGCAGCCATCAAATACTCCGATAGTCAACACAGTGGATGGATCATAAACTTTCCATGTGTACTGCTCATTCCACCTAGGTTCTAAACTATCAGATATGGTACGAGTGCGTACCCACTTGTTACCATATTTAGCAACTGCATAAGCATCCGTTGACCCCTTGCCTTTCATAGGCAATAGATTCTTGCATCCAATAATCCCTAATTCAACAGTCCCAATTGGTGCTTTCCATAGTTGCCTTGCGGTTGGACGGTAATCACTACAAACATGGGCTGCTTCGTCCATCACATGATATCCACCATCAAAACAAAGGCGCAAGTGGACTCTACCTTTGTAAACTTTTCTCTCTTCGTTAGGATCTTCAAATGTGAACCATCTGGACGCTACCTTACGGTCATCCACTCGACGCTCGATTGTAGTGAGTGGTATGCTAGAAACTGCAAGGACGGTTTGCTCTTTCGCAGTTCTGTCCGTTTCTATTAGGAAAAATAGTAAGTGGTTCTCAGTAAATGGTTCAGCTGCTACAAATACCAAGTCTTCATTCCAAGACGGAGTTCCAGTACTCGTTGTGGTGATGGATTTGGTCTTTTGAACTTGGAATCCTAGTTGGGCATTGATGTGATATGATGACTCCTTTGAATTATGTGTCAAGTGGGAAATGTCTTGTGCCTCTATCACTGATGATCTCAAATACCACAATTTAGGAGATTGATATACCTTAGATTTAGAAGCAGGATTACCGGCAGTGTCGGTCTTCCAGGCTTCAGGGAATGAATCATCAGCTTGAGTCCCAACCCATGTAGCAAGCATTAGATCACCTCTATGAGCCCCACCTCCTTCAAGCCTATACCATTGAGGAGCTAAAGGACTATCAGGTGGGTCTCGTAGGGGGATCTCACTCACATCAAAGCAAATGCCACCTAGAAATACATGTCCCGCCACGTCGGATGTAGGATCAAATGATGACTTGGCACTTGAAGGGTCCCACACTGAGACTTCCAAGAGGGTGGAAGAATCAGGTGCGTCTCGACCGAAAGCAAAAGTTTGGTCCCACTCAAACAACACTGTTTTCTGGGCTGGCTTTGAAACAACATGGCTGCCGGAAACAACAATTTTCACAACGGGGCAGCCAACTGTGGGTAGGGATCGAGCTTTTACAACTCGAACGAACAGGTAATGCATTTTTTCAACAAGATCAAATGAGGACGGTTCGATGGGACCTGATCCAGCATCAGAGAATATGACTGATGAAGCACGACTAATTGGCCTAGGACCAGTGACAATATTAATATTATTGCTAACTTTTACTTCAGGTATGGATCCTAAAGATACAGATCTTTTTACCTGAGTAAATTCATCCTCTTGTGGTGGATCCATTAAAACACTAGCAGTATTTTCTGCTTCTTTTGCAGGCGGCTCAGCTTCTACGGTAGTAGGATTTTCCACTACTTGTGCATGTGGCTCCTCTTCTATGGAATTTGGCTTCTCACCTTCCGGTGCAGCTTCTGTTGGCTCAGCTGGTGGTCCTTGCTTAGGCTCCGCTTTGACTTCCGGAACAACTAATTGTTCGACAAAATAAATTTTCAAACCGATTTCACCAGAAATCCAACTGAACCAATATTTCTTCTCCAAAGGGTAATAGATCAATGCTTCTTCACCTTTCTTGACAAACTGCGTAGCACTCAACCTGATCCTTCCGAGGAAATTATTTCTGGTTGTGGGGCCAATGGACTTGTCATGATAGACGTCAAGCTCGAGCATGTCCCCGAAAACATCAGAGGGTTTTCCGACATTGAATTCCAACATTTCATTCCACTGGGGGCTGAGATCACGAGTGACTGTCCTTGTCTTCCTTCTCTGGCCATAGAAATCGACAAGTACGTAAGGACTTGAAGTGCCATGGCCATCCTTGGGAAGGAGGTTCCGTGCCTCAATTACTTCTACTACTAGCTTTCTCACTGTGCCCATTTAATTTGAATATTATTTTACTACTTGTGAACTATGCATGGAAGTTCAAGAAAAAGATTATTTTTTAGTGAACTTGTGTATACAATATTATTAAGCAGCACTAGTTGCAAACAAATGATGTGTGTAGTTGCTATTCTTGTCTTTCGGAGGGAGAGATGATATGGAAAGGGTTAAAGTCAAGAAAAGAAGGTAACATGTAGAAAAAGAGAATCGGACAAGAGAAAAAGTGCTTAACTTCATGTGCAAGCACCTCTAAGATACCTTTATTTGGTTCCTTACTAACCAAATTCTTTATACACCAGATTTTAAAAAATATTTTGCCCATAATTCTTTTTCAGTCAAAAGCAACCTTTTGCTTTCAAAATCTATGACGTACGATCAATTAAATTTAATTTAAGTTCTATTTATTAACGGAACTCATTTATAGGTAATTCTTGGCAAAAAAAATTTTCATAAACATGAATCATTATTAACCTACTATTATAGTAACTAGTTAAAATTCACTTATATTATATACATAAAAAAAAAGTTGTTTGTGATAAACTTAGGGCGTTGTGTATTCAGAAACGGAAGAACTAAACTTTCAATTCGATTAAGGAGAGCGTATAAAAACATTGAGTTCTTTCCATATATTTGATTAGCCTACTAAAATCCCTCCCTTCTTAATCAATATTTCAATTGGATCGAGAGCACTTCTCCATTGATCCTAATGACTTCTCAATACTGAACGGCAACACGTTTTTAAATATTCTAGAGGTCTAACTTCAAGTTTCAAAACTTGCATTCGAAATGATTGAGTGCATTCAATTTCAATAACACAACTTTGCTTATTAACGGAAACGGCTATTAATCAAACTATAAAATTATGACTGACATTGCGTCAATGGTCATGCACTCATGTTGTTGACACCGAAATAATTAGGTCTCATGTAAAAACTAACAAAACTAATATTGAAACATCATAAGTATGAAGACAAAAGAAAAATTTATCAAAAGATCAAATGTTTAACGTGGTTTGGACTTTGATCAATCGACCTACGTCTACAAGAGGAGATAGACTATATAAAAGAGAGTATAAAATATCGAGAAAAATAACCCCACAAATTCACTTGAAATAAAAAGAGGTAGACACAACTGCAAAGGTAACACTTGTGTCTCACAAGTTCTTCCCCTACACAAAATTCTCAAACCCCCTTAGTACCACATTAAAAATGCTACCAAGTTAGAAGAAACGAATCTTTATTTATAGAGTCATAAATATTTTTCTACAAGAAACAACTAGTCAAATACTACCTTTGTTCCATTTTATGTGGCATCCTTTGACTTGACACGATATTTAAGAAAAAACACAAGTTCTTGAAACTTGTGGTATAAAACTATTTTTAAATATTTATGTAGCTATAAATTATTTCATTAAGGATAAAAGAGGAGTTTCAAAATTAAAATATTTTTAATTATAGTAAAATAATATTCTTTTTGAGACGGACTAAACAAAAAATGTCTCACATAAAATTTGGGAGAGAGGAAGTGTGAAGACTTTATGTTTTCTGTTAGAAAAAGAAAAATCAATTATGATAGGAAACTCAGGATATATATACCCAACATATGTATCTACTTTTGTTTATCTTGAAAGAAGCCTCAAATGGTGTGCTTTATAAAACGCGAACATATACATGTTTGGAAGATAGAAAATGAAAATAAAAGAAAAGAGTTACCATGCATCTGCGCTAATGCTACTTTTTCTGCCATCACTGGTTGATTTGAGGAAAAAAAATCTACTACCATACAACTTTTTCTTAGAGTAAAGATTCCCTTCGGTTTTATAATGAACAATATCCACCAAGGAATGGCTAGCTTTTGACAAAGATGACATTCTTTTGTCTCGCACAACACAATCATCTTTCTAGTTTTTCTTTCTTTCATGAATTGGAAAAGAGATATAAAAGGTAAAAAAACATTTAAAAAAAAATTAGTTTTATATTTAAACTATTGATAGTGTGACTGACTTTCATATCTAAATTATTACTTTTTAGTTTAAGAAATATTGTTCTCTCTTTTATTACACTCTCATTATGATATACGTAATTAATATACTCTCTCTTTTATTTAAAAAAAAACTGTCAAATCACACTTCGTATGGAAAAAAACATTTCAGACAAAAACTAAATAAACTATTAGTATTAATTGAAGTAAAAGATTAAAGTATTACTATTCCAAAAAATTTTTATAAAAGGGACCCTTATGCTTGCCCAAAAGTCCTGACTTTTTCGAGGCTGGGCTTCGTTCATTTGTCACCTAAATTATTCTATTCGCGACTTTGTCAAGTGAACACTTAAAGTTATTAAAAAGTCTTATTTTAAACCTCTCTGATCATTGACCAAGCTTATGTGTCATTTATTTGTTGAATCGGACGACATGCGTGGTTACACATTTAAAAGCAAGTGAAGACAAAAATTTAATTACAAAAATATTAAAATTAAAAAGAAAAATATAATAATAAAAAGAAAAGAGAAAAAATCCACGTCTTCCCCCTTCCCATTTACTGTTTCTTCTTCCTAATAAGCATTGTCGCCGCCGCCTGTGTTGTCCCCCACCCTCCTCTCTACCTCACTTGTTCTTCTTCTTCTTTTTTAATCTTTTTTCATCATCCTTTGATCATCTTCTTGTTTCTTTATTTTTCTCTTCTAACACAAAATATTACAAGAGAACAAAAGGAAAAAGAAACAAAAAAAGAGAACAAGATTTAAATAGCAAATACAGAAGAGAGAGAAAATGGAGGTCTGAAAAATATTAAGACTAAAAAGAAGTTAAATTTTTACTCTAGTTTTAGTTTCGATGGGTCTTCAAGCCGAACAACTTCTTGGCGCCAATTTTTTGGTATTGACTGCCTCAACAATGGCTATTTTTTTAATAAAGTAACCGGTGAGATATTTTTTCCGGTAATTAGATTCAAAGGACTAATTTTGGGGATGAAATTGAAATTTTTTTTAAAAGATATATAATATTTGTAATGATAAAAATGATGTGGCAATTTTTACCTGATGTAGATTGTGATGTGTTATCCACATCAACGTTATTTAGAGACACTCAGAGCCAGAAGGGTTTAAAATAACACGTTTTAGTAACTTTAAGTGTTCATTTGGCAAAGTCGTGAATAGAATGATCAATCTGATAAACAAAACCAAGTACAAGGTCTCCCAAGTCATTCTGCCTATTTTTCTTACCTCACTCTACCCTTCCTCTCACAATACTCCCCTAATCCCAATTTTTTAGTTTATTTTTTTTAAAAAAATCTTTTATAAAAGTTTAAAAGAAATTCTTATTTCATCCCCCCAATTCCTTCAAATAATAATTTAGATATTATTTTAATATTTTTCTTCTCCACCCCACATTACCCTTTGCTTTTAAATTATTTTCTCGTTTTGTAATATATAATTGCTTTTTACTGGCCACAAGACTTTTGTTAAAATTAAATATGTAAAAAGATAAAAAAAAAATTAGGAGCGGAGGGTTAGACAAAGTGGGGTAGAATTTTATTTTAAAAAAATAATATCAATTTTTTTTAGGAAGAAGTGAGAGAGGGGGTGAGGTCTGAATTTTAAAAAAATAATTTATAAAATAATTTTTAAAAAATAAAAGGAGAAGGGGATTGTCGGAGGGGGAGGGGGAGATGGTGGAGTGGGGCGAGAAAAATATTTTAAATTTTATTTTTTAAGAAAATAATTATTATTTTTAATTTTTTTTTTTTTTGATGATAATACTTTAATCTTTAGTTTTCAACTAATATTAGTAGTTTATTTAATTTTTGTCAACGTTGAATATTGTATCCATGTGAAATGTCATGTGCAAGATTTTTGAAAATAAAGAGAGTGTATTACATATATCACTGAGGTGTGTTTTTCAAACTAATAAGTGATAGTTTAGGTATGAAATTCACACTCTCAATAGTTTAGGTATGAAACTAAAAAATGAATAATTTAGGTGTGTTTTTGACACGTGTCTCATTAAAAAAAATTAGAAAACTTATTTGACAGATGATGAAACGAATAATGAAATCCAACTTTATCGCTGCTTATGATTTGCTCTTTTCTTCTAAAATAAATGATGTGGTTTCAAACTTAGTTATGTTGTGTTTGATTTCAAATATTTATTATTTAACTAGTTTCGCTACACATACGTCGTACGCGCATGACAAGTTAAAAAACATCGATTATTCTGAATTACTAGCGATTTTTATTTTAGTAATAGTCTGAGTAATTAATTTCAAATGAAAGAATATAATAGATGTTGGGTTTAAGCAAGGTGTGAATGAGATATAAGAAGAGAAAATGGAAATGTGGGGGAACCAATTTTGGAGGGAAAATGAAAAGTCATTGCAAATTGCAAATGAAAAGTCATTTCTCTCATATTGGTAGAAGAAAGGAAAATTGTTGTCCTTATATTAGGAAATACTTCCTTTAGTTCTTAAAGGGTTAAGAAGAAGGTGCCCCATCGCGTCGTCGTCGCTCGCTCGGCTTTGGCTTATTTGGATTTGGATTTGGCAAATGATGTGATTAACAGAATTAATTTCGCGTAACGGAATTTATTTGAAACTCGCGTGTAATGGTAAAAACGTTCTGAAGGGACTTGTTCCTTTTGAAAAGGCGTTAGTTTTCCCAAAAAGACACAACGTTCTGGAAAGACACCATTGTCCGAACAGACACGTTCATTGCTGCAAATGGCTATAAATAAGAGGTCTTTTCATTTTTCATTCACTGAAAAGTTTTCCTCTCTGCATACATTTTCTTACAAAAATAAATTGTCGATCGACAGAGTCTGTGTGTGCTCTCGTTGTTGTTCTTGCGTTCGCTGAAATTAGTGAAGTTTGAGGTACCGCTACTTCTCTAATAGTTAATCCATTTTATCTTGGGAGGAATTAATATGAAACCTCGAGTACTTGAGGGGATTAAATTTCTTAAGGAAACACAGTGGGTTCTGTGGACTCGAATTCGATTTTTTTGTCTGTTTCATCTTTTTTCTGTTTGTGTTTTTTGCTAACCTGAATACAGGAGATAACAAGCTTAAGAAATTTAATAATTTCTGTATTTGAGGTTTCTGGAGATTAAAACTTCTATGGTTTTCTACTCTGTTTGAATTTTTAAAATTCATTCGATTAACAATTAAAAGAACATAAAAACTTTATCGTTAAATCAGAAACAGACTGTGTAAGGATTTATTCTTTACTGTTAGTATTTCACATACTAAAAATGACAGAAAAATGACAAATTCAAGTCAAGTAAATGTTGGAACAGTGAGTGCTGCAACAACAACAATGAGTGTTGCAACAACATCGGTTGCACATAATCGTTCAACTGCTGCCTTTGCACCGACTGAGAAACCTGCAAAGTTTTCTAGAGTCGACTTCAAGAGATGGCAGCAGAAGATGTTCTTTTATCTGACTACGTTGAGTCTGCAGAGGTTCATTAATGAGAATGTTCCTATTATGTCGAATGAAACTCCGATCAAAGAACGATTCTTGGTGACAGAAGCATGGATGCATTCAGATTTTTTGTGTAAAAATTATATTCTGAGTGGCCTGCAAGATGATCTGTACAATGTGTACAATAGTGTCAAGACCTCAAAAAAACTCTGCGATGCTTTAGAAAAGAAATACAAAAAAGAGGATACCGAAATGTAGAAGTTCATTATGGCAAAGTTTTTGGACTATAAGATGATAGACAGTAAGACCGTCGTCACCCAAGTTCAAGAACTGCAGGTCATAATCCATGATCTCCTTGCTGAAGGTATAAATTTATTTAATGCCTATGCTGAATATATTAAGTCTATTCTTAATACTCACATAATCTTTAATGTAGGATTGATTGTGAATGATATTTTTCATGTGGAGGCAATTATTGAGAAGTTACCTCCGTTGTGGAAGGACTTTAAAAACTACTTGAAACATAAACGCAAGGAGATAACTGTTGAAGATCTCATGGTAAGGCTGCGAATCGAAGAGGATAACAAGGCCACAGAAAAGAGGTCACGTGGTAATTCAGCAATTTTTGGAGTAAATATTGTTGAAGAAGATCCCACAAAATCAAAGAAAAGAAAGAAAGCATCTGGTCCAAAAAGCAATCCTTCTAAGAAGAAATTCAATGGAAGCTGCTTCAATTGTGGCAAACGTGGTCATAGGGATACTGAATGTCGGGGTCCCAAGAAAGACAAGAAGAAGGATCAAATAAATTTGGCTGAATCCAAAGAAGAGATGGACGATCTCTGTGTAATGCTTTCAGAATACAACTTGGTTGGAAATCCAAGAGAATGGTGGATAGATTCTGGTGCCTCATGCCATGTTTGTGCCAACAAAGAATTATTTACATCATATACTCCAGCACCTACAGACGAGAAGTTGTTTATGGCAAACTCTGTTGTTGCAAAGGTGGAAGGAACAAGCAAGGTTCTCTTAAAGATGACTCGGGCAAGGTGGTGACTTTGAACAGGGTCTCGTATGTTCCGTAATTGAGAAAGAATTTAGTTTCTATACCAGTTCTGACTAAGAACGGATTCAAATGTGTATTTGTTTATGATAAAGTTGTAGTAAGTAAGAATGAGATGTATGTAGGAAAAGGTTACCTCACTAAGGGCCTCTTCAAACTCAATGTAATTGCAGTTGATATGAATAAAAATTCTGCTTTTTCTTACTTGCTTGAGTCTAAATGTTTATGGCATGAACGCTTGGGACATGTTAATAACAAAACCTTGTGAAAACTGATTAACTTAAATGTTTTGCCTAAATTTGAGTGCAATAAATCAAAATGTCAAGTTTGCGCTGAATCTAAGTATGTTAAGCATCCTTATAAATCTGTTGAAAGGAATTCATATCCCTTAGAACTGATTCACACTAACATTTGTGACATGAAGTCAACACATCACGTGGTGGGAAAAAATATTTCATAACTTTTATTGACGATTGCACGAGATACTGTTATGTATATTTGCTAAATAGTAAGGAGGAAGCAATAGATGCATTTAGGCAATATAAAACTTAAGTTGAAAATCAGTTAGATAAAAGGATCTAAATGATCAGAAGTGATAAAGGTGGAGAATATGAATCTCCATTTGTAGAAATATGTTTGAAAAATGGAATCATCCATCAAATTACTGCACCTTACTTTTCTCAATCTAATGGAATTGCGAAAAGGAAAAACCGAACTTTAAAGGAAATGATGAATGCCTTACTTATCAGTTCAGGCTTAAAACTTGTGGGGAGAAGCTATCCTTACAGCAAATCAATACTCAATAAAGTGTCTCACACCAAGACACATGTTATTCCATATGAGATATTGAAAGGTAGAACACCCAACTTGAAATATTTCAAAGTGTGGGGGTGTCTAGCCAAAGCCCAGGTTCCTATACCTAAGAAGGTGAAAATAGGGCCTAAGACTGTGGATTGTGTATTCATTGGATATGCCATAAATAGTAAGGCATGTCGATTTTTGGTTCATAAGTTCGAACATCCGAATATTCATGACAATACGGTAATGGAATCAGATAATGTTGAATTCTTTGAACATATCTATCTGTATAAAACTAGACTTGAGTCATCTAGTGGGGGGGGGGGTCTAAATGACCTCGAGAAGAACCAAAAGAGAATGAACCTAATGAAGAGAGTCCAAAGCGCAGTAAACATCAAAGGACAACTACTTCATTTGGATATGATTTTGTAACATTCCTTCTTGAAAGTGAGCCTCAAACATTCAAGGAAGCTATGTTGTCTAGCGACTCAACCTCTTGGAAGGAGGCTGTCAATAGTGAGATTGAATCAATCTTAAGCAATCATACTTGGGAGTTGATTGATCTTCCTCCAGGGAACAAACCCTTGGGTTCAAAATGGATCTTCAAAAGAAAGATGAAAGATGATGGAACTATTGACAAATATAAAGCAAGACTTGTTGTCAAAGGCTTTAGATAGAAAGAAGGTCTTGATTATTTTGACACACATACTCGCCAGTGACTAGAATTACATCAATTCAGATGTCAATTGCCCTAGTTGCAGTATACGGTCTTGAAATCCATCAAATGGATGTGAAAATCGCCTTCTTAAATTGAGAGTTGGAGGAAGAAATTTACATGGAACAACCCGAGGGCTTCGTAGTTTCCGATAAAGAAAAGAAAGTATGCAAACTTGTTAAGTCACTTTATGGACTTAAACAATCACCGAAACAATGGCATGCAAAATTTGATCAAACCATGTTGTCAAATGGATTTAAGATCAATGAATGTGATAAATGTGTCTACATTAAAGACACTTTGAATCAGGAGGTCATTGTATGCCTATATGTGGATGAAATGTTGATAATGAGAATCAGGAGGTCATTGTATGCCTATATGTGGATGAAATGTTGATAATGAGCAAGGACATTGCTAATGTAAAAGCTACGAAGCGTATGCTTGCTAGTAAGTTTGATATGAAAGATCTAGGAGTTATCGATTTGATATTGGAAATTAAGATTCACAAAACTCCTAACGGTCTAACATTGTCTCAATCTCATTATATTCAAAATGTACTTGAAATGTTCAAGTATTTGAATTTCAAAAGGGCAAAAACCCCAATTGATGTGAACCTTAATCTTGCTAAAAATAAGGGTGAAAGTCAGTCTCAATTGGATTATGCCAGAATATTGGGAAGTTTGATGTATGTCATGAATTGTACACGACCAGACATAGCCTGCGCTATAAGTAAACTGAGTCGATACACAAGTAATCCCAATCAAAATCATTGGATGGCATGAAGAGAGTTTTGGGGTACTTAGAAGATACTCAAAACTATGCTTTGCATTACAACAAATATCCAGCAGTTCTTGAAGGATATAGTGATGCAAATTGGATTACTGGGTCAACTGAAACGAAATCCACGAGTGGATATGTTTTCATTATTGGTGGAGGAGCAATATCTTGAAAATCATCCAAACAAACATGTATAACTCGCTCTACAATGGAGTCTAAATTCATCGCCTTAGACAAGGTAGGTAAAGAAGCTGAATGGCTCCGAAATTTCTTCGAAGATATTCCATTTTGGCCCAAACCAATGGCCCCTATATGCATACACTGTGATAGTCAAGCTGCAATAGGAAGGGATGGAAGTGTTATTTATAACAGAAAGTCTCGTCACATACGACGAAGACATAACTCTATTAGACAACTACTCTCTAGTGGAATTATCATAATTGACTATGTAAAGTCAAAGGATAATGTGTCGGATCCACTTACAAAAGGCCTAACTAGAGAGGGAGTTGAGAGATCATCAACGGGAATGGGACTATGGCCGAGAACAAGTCATCGTGGCGGTAACTCTACCTAGAAGACTGGAGATCCCAACATCTAGGTTCAAGGAGATGAAACAAAGTCATAGAAGACGGTTCAACATTGTCAAAATTTATTTTATGGTCCATTCTCATGATGAGACAATGTTCAGTAACTAGGATAAAGGCATAAAGACTTTATAATGATTTCTAAGTTTGATACAGGGTATATCAAATAGTGTATCTATGGGATAACACAGTTACAAACCACCTATGTAAGTGTGAAGTGTAAGCCACTTCAAGGAGAATTCGGTAAGGCCAGTTCTCTAAGCACTTATTAACCGAGATGTGTTCATGGCTGAAATGAACAAAACAATGAGAACCAAAAATAGTTCAAGGGTTGATTGTGTGACTTATGTTGTCTAGGTATACACCAAAGCTCGACGGTTCAAAGATATCAAATCTACCGATTGACCGAGTATATCCGATATATGTTCACTACGGAAAGTTTAAAGGGAAACCTATTTATCCAGATGCGATTAACCCTTACTTACGAGACACACAAGTTTTTCATGCATATGTTTTAACAATAGCCATTCCCCATTCATGTGGGGGATTGTTGGGTTTTAGCAAGGTGTGAATGAGAAATAAGAAGAGAAAATGGAAATGTGGGGGAACCAATTTTGGAGGGAAAATGAAGTCATTGCAAATTGCAAATGAAAAGTTATTTCTCTCATATTGGTAGAAGAAAGGAAAATTGTTGTCCTTATATTAGAAAACACTTCCTTTAGTTCTTAAAGAGTTAAGAAGAAGGTGCCCCTCGTGCCGTCGCCGTCGTCACTCGCTCGACTTCGGCTTCAGATTCAGATTTGATTGATTGATAATATTTTTGGACAAAATTTATTTAATCAATCTCATTAATTGATTTCCTTTCTCTTATAAATTAATTTAGAATGTTAGTTAATTAACATAATTAATTTTGCGTAACGGAATTTATTTGAAATTTGCGTGTAACAGTAAAAACGTTCTGAAGGGACCTGTTCCTTCCGAAAAGGCGTTAGTTTTCCCAAAAAGACACAACGTTATGGAAAGACATCGTTGTCCGAAAAGACGCATTCCTTGCTGCAAATGGCTATAAATAAGAGGTCTTTTTCGTTTTTAATTCACTGAAATTTTTTCCTCTCTGCATACATTTTCTTACAAAAATAAATTGTCGATTGACAGAGTCTGTGTGTACTCTCATTACTGTTCTTGCGTTCGCTGAAATTAGTGAAGTTTGAGGCACCGCAACTTCTCTAATAGTTAATCCGTTTTATCTTGGGAGGAATTAATCTGGAACCTCGGGTACTTGACATGATTAAATTTCTTAAGGAAACACAGTGGGTTCCATGGACTCGAATTCTGTTTTTCTGTCTGTTTCATTTTTTTTCTGTTTGTGTTTTTTGCTAACCTGAATACATGTGATAATAATAGACTCATTTGTATTCAATTCCAGGCAATACATGCTATCATTAAATAGTAAAGAAATAATTTTGCATAACTAATTTTACAAGATTATTTTGTGATAGTTGAATGGAATCTTATTCATTTAAACCTATTTGAATAACTAATGAAAGTTTAATTAGATATTTGTAATTTCTTTAGTCATTTCAAATTGTTTAGTTTTAAATCTGTAATTCATCGTATCTCACCTAATACTATTTTATAAATCATGCTCTCTTTGTCCAGTGGAGGATCTAGAATTTTGATCTCGTGGGTGCTCTACTGTAACAATAACGTATCCATATATAATCTCATAAATGAAATCTAAAGGTAAAATATACGCAGATTATTAAAATAATGCATCACCCTTAACATAAAGTTACTGCAATTAGAAAGCATAAGGGTAAAACTATTTTAAACTTTCTGTTAAGAATTTTACAAGTTATATGATAAAAAAAATATTAAAATTCACAATCGTCCTTGGTATGAACATAGCATTACTATATAATCAAAATCCAGGGTAAGATTATTAAATTAATCTTTGATTGGACATAAATTAAGTCTTTATATTTACACAAAGGAGTAACATAAAATATTTCAAATAAAGAATTTAAATTTTATTAAATTAACCTTCCATTTCAGAGTACTAAAATGAAACAGAAGGAAAAAAAGGAAAAGTTACTTCCTATGTTTAATCTGTTGTGGGAAAACAGGTACTCCGTCCGCCCCTCTTTTACTTACCAAATTTTAATTTAATACACCTACTAACAAAATATTGATTAATATAGTGAATTTATTATTTTATTTTTATTAATTGATAGGATCTCAAATATATTAATTCATTATATTTTTCAAAGACATTAAGTCAATGTTAATAAAGTGAGTGTCTAATAGGAAAAAATAAATTGTCCTTTCTTGATTTGCCATGACAAGTAAAAAGGGAAATCAAATTAGAAAATATTTGACAAGTAAATTTAGACGGAGAGAATAATTAGATTTCTTTTTGTCATGATACTCCCTCCATTTCAAAATAATTGAATCGTTGGGGGTGTTTCATGCCCTTTAAGAAAAGAAAATTATGACATAAATTAAACAGTACTTTCTATTTTTACCCTTATTAACCTTTAAAATAACTAAACTTCCATCATAATAACTAATTCTATACTAAATAATTCAAAAATTTCTTGAGCTCATCACATAGAAAATAATTCAAAGCAATTAAAATTTCTTAAACTCGTCACATAGAAAATCCAAATGAAAGGTAAAAATGGAAGAATATTTTAAAAGTAATCTTAAAGATTAAACAATTAAATTAATTTGAAATATGAAAAATGTCTCAACAATTGCATCAGTTTGAAATGAATGGAATAGTTTAATATTTGTTATTTTTTCTAATAATAGACTAACATTAGTAAAAAAAAAAAAAGGAAAACAATTAAAGAATAACCGGAGAGAGAAAATAAAAAGAGAAAATAGGTGAAGCAATAAAGAAAGAGTAAAAGAAAAGCAACATGCGCATAAATAAATATATAACTGCAGCCAGAATCGATCCTACGACGTCAAAGCGAAGAGAACTATTTCGCTTGCTACGCTAACCAGAGCACCCAACCCTTGGTGCCTCTGGGTACTCAGTTTATTTTTTTCAAATAACCTGTATGTATATCTAGATCTCGAGTCAAAAGTAATGGGTGCTCGAGCACCCACGGTGATACACGTGGGTCCGTTCCTGTCTCTGTCCCTAATTGTTTGTCCACTTTTTTTTTTAGTTATCCCTAATTACTTGTTCATTTTAACAAATCAAGAAATGACACTTTGTTTTAACCTATTAGACCCTCAGTTAATTACTTTGAAAAATATAACACTTCTTCAAAATATTAAATTTTTAATTCATCCACTTCATAAATAATAAGATAAAGTTATAAACTAACTATGACAATCATTATTTTCTTAATAGGTGTATCAATTTAAAAATGGACAAATAATTAGGGGCAGAAAAGTATTTCTCGTATGTTTCCATCTTCCGATCTGCTTGTTTTGTCACAGTCAGAACTTTTGTCGTCTTCATTCTCAAAGACAATAATTGTATTAAATCAATTCATTACTATTATTTTGGGATGTATGGTATTATTTTTAAAATTTCTAGGCTTAAGTCATATGCGGTTCCTTAAAGTTATTTGCATATTTCACTTAGACATCTCAACGTAGCCTCGTACCTATTGAACACTTAAATCTTAACAAATTTATACCTATTTAACACAAAATAATAATTAATAAAAAGACAAACATGCGTGCATCTCAAACACATAAACATACTAAATAGACCAATGAAATAATGACACGTGTCGATTGGATTAACTTATTTTTAAAATTTTATTTAAATAATTCAAAAGGAATTTTAAAAAGAAAAACCAAAAATTATTTTTGAATTAACTCATCCCCACCCCCACCCCACCCCACCATTCTTCTTCATCTTCTCCATCAGAACTAATTTCCCTTTGCACTGGGCCGTTGTATCTCAATCGTCAGTATACCATCGCCTCCCCTTTCTTCTTCATCGAATCTTATTCCTTTCACCGACATCGATAATACACCATTGATGTCCAGTTAAGCTACCTCTCATTCACCTTTCATTTTAATAGCATTACATCTTCCATTCGTTGTCTTCATTTTCTTTTCACTACTAATCATTTATCACAATTATAAGAAAACTTTTATCGAAAAAAAATCAATTACTTCACTGAAAAATTATTTTCATCGAAAATAATGGACCTTCGCCGGAAATATTTGAGACTAATTAAATCTATATAAAAAAAAAAGGAAAAAGCAGAAGAAGAAGAATTGGAGAATTGGAGAGGGAGAGAGAGAGAGAGTTGGGTGTAGGTAAAGAGATTATGGAAATTGGAATAGTTGAAGATGGCAGAAGCAGAAGATGAAATAGTTGAAGATGGCAGAAAACTTCCTTCTTTTTCTTTTTTTTAATTAATTATTATTATTATTTATTTGTTTAGGTGTATAGGTTGGAAAGAAAAGAAAAAAAAATATTTTTAATTGATTTACGCTCTTTAGGAGAGTGATGTACACGTTTTTTGCCATGTCAGCGTTTTGTGTCTAATTGACATCACTTTTGAATAGATAAAGTGTTCAATAGGTATAAACCTTAGTTAAGATGTTCAAGTAAATTATACGGACAACTTTAAGTGATTGTGAATGACTTAAGCCAAATTTCTACAAATCATCCAATACCATTTGAAGGGTCTAAATTTCTTAAGAGCGTGATAACGCAATAGTTTGCATCGCGGTTATCAATGTAATTTTATATTTTTCCTGCATTAGATTCCTTTCTTTATCCACATTAAATGTGATAAAGCCGATTATTATATAAAATAAAATATCCTTTAAGTAATACTTGTTAATATCCATACCTCAATAGTCTTCTTAGCAAAATTGAACGGTATACCATTTCATTGTATATTATTACTCCCTCTGTCCTAATGTCCTAATTTATGTGACACATTTCGTTTTTCGAGAGTCAAACAGTTTAAGTTTGATCGATGATTTGCTCATGAAATCTTCAAATTTTTTAAAATGAAATTTTTATATTTGTAAACTACATAAAAAGTACTATAAGCCTCAATAATTGATAATTCAAAATATTTAAAAGATATAGGAAAAAATTACGGTCAAAGATAAACTTGTTTGAATCTCGAAATCTGAAATGTGTCACATAAATTGGGACAGAGGGAGTATTATATTAATAATAACAGTTGATATATATATATTTTGGGTGCCCTTCGATTAGTGGAAAGAAGAAGATTAGCCACTTTAATGATTTAATCAAGAACAACATTAACAAAATCGAAGGGTGGCATAACAAATATTTTCAATACGGGGAAGAGGTTTTCTCATCAAGCATGTCCTCTTAGCTCTCTCCACCCATCTTCTTGCTCTACAGCCTCCTAAAGGCACATTTAATAATATTGAAAGATATCATATACTAGATTCTTTTGGTCTGGAAAAGAGGAAGGTGATAAACATCATTGGATGGCATGACAAACGCTTAGTCTCCCTCTTGAAGAGGATGGGATTAATATCAGAAGGATTGGTGATGTTGCACTGCCTTCTCCTTCAAGCAGTGGTGGAGTCTTAGAACCAATAATCTTCTGTGGACTAAATTTGTAAAGCACGAGTATTTTCAAGATACTCATCCTGTTATATCTACTTGGTGGAAAGGACAATCTACTCGGTGAAAACATATTTGTAATATAAGGGCGAAAGCAGAAAATGAAATTAAATGAATCTTGAGCAGAGGTGAGGTGAATTTTTGGTACGAAAATTGGTCCCACTTGGGTCCCCTATACAAGTTTCTGCCTCCAGATAATAGTGTCGATAATATCATGATTAGAGAGGTCCTCGACAATGAAATCTAAAACCGGAGCATTTTGCAGAATCGCCTTTTCAATCAGACTAAGATCATGATCACAGATTTGTGGCTGAAATATAACAATGAAAAACAAGATAAACCTATTTTGTCCCCAAATAGTGCAGGAAATTTCATTGTGGCCTCGGTCTGAAATATTTATAGGCACAAGGGTATTGTCACCACAACTTTTAACAAAATACGGCATAAAGAAATCCCTTTCAAAATGTCCCTAATTGGAGAGCTATTACAAATAGAGCATAGGGTGTGAATCGGTTGATTCAGTTCAGTTTTATATATTATCAGTTCGATTTATTGGTTTTCGATTTTTAAATATGCTAAACCAATAACAAATCTATAAGATATTCTTTATCATTTTATCGGTTTTTGGTCATTAACGATTCAATTTTTAATTTACCCAATAAGAAAATACTCATAAAATAAATATATGACTTCTCACTTCTCTAAAAATTGAGCGCGATACAGTGAAACAAACAAACCAGCTGTAAATGTTTTGATATAGTGAAATAAGAAATATGATGAGAAACTGCATCAATAAGAGTAGATGTAGCATGACGGCTACAAGTACATGTTACAACCAAAACATAATATGGAATTTTTGATGTGAAGTAGAAGTACTATGAAGTGTGAAGTGTGTAGACTGTAGTGTAGAGTACTGATATAATGTCTAATTATGTTCAGGGACGGACCCACGTGGGTTCCAGGGGGTTCACCCGAACCCCTTCGACAAAAAATACACTGTATATGTAAAGTAAATTTTTTGTATTTCTGTAGATATATATAATTTGATCCCCCTCATTGACAAGGAAAACTCACAACGCAGTGGCAAGTCCCCTTGAAATTAAGCTTCACGTCACTAGTTTGAATCCGTGTGATAACATTTTATTTTTTTCTTTTTTAGTTTCAGTTGTGTTTTTTTTTTAAAAAAGTGCTAAAAGTGTGGTTTTCGTTGTTCATCTTGTATTCCTAAGATACTTAGAACAAAACTTTGAAGAACTTGGTAAGAAACAACAAATTTTAAAAAGTATTTTCAAAACTAGAAAATTAAAACTAGCAGAGAAAATAGAATCAGAAACAGATTAGAAACAATATAAAAATATTTTTCTCAAAGAAAGAAAATCGAGCCCACTGAATGTGTACAGTGTCCCCTTAAGGAAATTATTCCCCTCAAGTACCCGAGGTTAATGGAATATATCCTCCCAGGATAGACGATCTTACTCACCGGTGTATCGGTACCTAAAACCACAGTGTCAGCGAACCACTCAACGACAGTAAAATACACTTAGAATACTAGATTTAGTAGTAGTAGAAGAAGTCCAGAAAATTAGTTCTATTAAAATGAGAAGAAATCCCTCAATTTATAGAAAACAAAGGATAGTGTGAAAAAGTTCTTATTGTGCCTTACCAGAAATGTCACAACCCTTTGGAAAAGTCACAATCTTTTGGAAAGGTCACAACTTTTCATAAAAGTGACAACTCTTCATAAAAGTCACAACTTTTCATAAAAGTCACAACTCTTCATTTTCCATTCACACCTTTTAAAACCCAACAATCTCTCGCATGAATGAGGAATGACTCCAAGAAAAAGAAATGGACAAGTATGTGTACTTTACAAGCAAGAAATATTTGCATCTGGATAAGTAGGTTTCCCTTTGAACTTTCCATAGTGAACATATGTCAGATATACTCGGTCAATCGGTAGATTTGATATCGTTGAACCGTCAAGCTTTGGTGTATACCTAGACAACCATATTTCACACAATCAACCCTTTATCGTTTATGGTTCTTACGATTGTGTTCGTTTCAGCCATGAACACCTCATGGTTTCATGAGTGTATAGAGAGATGGGATTTTGACAATCATCCTCTTTGAAACGGCTTACACTTCACACCCACATACGTGATTTCTAACCGTGTTATAGCGTAGATACACTATTTGATCAAATCTGCCAAACTTAGCAAATCATTAAAACCTTTAAGCTTTATTAACTAATTAACAAGTCTTAATGTTGTATCCTTATTCCTGAACATCGTCTTCATCATGAGAATTGATTGAGTTAGTTGACACTACCGAACCGTCAGTGACAACTTTGTTTTTCTGCTTAAACCTAGCTCTTGGGATCTCCAATCTGTAAGGTAGAGTTACCGCTATAACGACTTGTCGTAAGCCGTAAACCCATTCCCTTAGATGATCTTTCAACTTTCTCTCTAGTTAGACCTTTTTGTAAGTGGATCCGACACATTATCCTTTGACTTTACATAGTCAATTATGATAATTCCACTAGAGAGTAGTTTTCTAAACGTATTATGTCTATGTCTTATATGACGAGACTTCCCGTTACACATCATGCTTCATGCCCTACCTATTGCATCTTGACTATCAAAGTGTATGCATACTGATGCCAAAGGTTTGGGCCAAAAAAGAATATCTATCAAGAAATTTCAGAGTCTTTTAACTTATTCACCGATCTTATCTAGAGCACCTATCTCAGAGATCATTGTAGAGCTAGCGATACATGTTTTTTTTTTGAAAGATTTCCAAAAGACTGCTCCTCCACCAAGAGTAAATACATGTCCTCTCGTGGATTTTGCTTCATTTGATCCTGGTGATCCAATTTGCATCACAATATCCTTTCAATACTGCTGGATATTGTTATAATGCAAGACATAGTTTTGAGTATTTCTTAAATATCCCAAAACTCTTTTCATTGTCATCTAATGAGTTCGATTGGGATCACTCGTGAACCGACTCAGTTCACTAATAACACATGCTATATCTGATCGAGCACACTTTGTGATATACATCATACTTCCCAATACTCTAGCACAATCTGTGAATCACTTTCACCTTCACTCTTTTGAAATGCAAAACTCACATTTATTGAAGTCTTGACAATATTGAAATTCAAATATTTGAACTAGTCAAGTACCTTTTCAATGCAATGAGACCGTGACAATGCTAAATATTATAGAGTTATAAGGATTCTTATACCTAAGATCGCATCAGCAACTCCAAGATCTTTCATATCGAACTTGCTTTCTAGCATACATTTAGTAGTATTTATGTCATTAGTGTCTCTACTGATGATCAACATGTCATCAATATACAAATAAACAATGACCTTGTAATTTTAATGTAAACACATTTATCACTTCCATCATTCTTAAATTCATTTGGCAACATGGTTTGGTCAAATATCTTATGTCATTGGTTGGGTTCCTGTTTTAGTTCATAAAATGACTTAATAAGTTTGCACACTTTCTTTTCTTTACCAGGAACCACACAACCCTTGGGCTGTTCCATGTAAATTTTTTCCTCCAATTCTCTATTTAAGAGAGTTGTTTTCACATTCATTTGACGAATTTGAAGGTCATATACCACAAATATTAATATTAACATCTGAATGAATGTAATTCTAGTTACTGACGAGTATGTGTCGACAAGATCAAGACCTTGTTTTTGTTTAAAGCCTTTGACGAAAGTCTTGCTTTATATTTGTCAACAGTTCCATCGACTTTCATTTTCCTTCTGAGGATTCACTTTGAACCCAAAAGTTTATTTCCTGGAGGAAGATCAACCAACTTCCAATAGGATTGCTCAAGATTGAATCAATCTCACTATTGACACCATCTTTCCAAAGGATGAGTCCACATAAGACATAAGAAGTTTTACAAAATTAGATCCGAAGGTAGTAGATGTCCTTTGACATTTACTACACGTCTGAATCTTTTTATTAAGTAAATTCTCCTTTTGTTCTTTCCAAGGTCTTTTAGAACTTTCACTAGACTACTCAAGTCTAATTTTACAGTCCATAGTTCTTAGGTCCTATTTTAATCCTTTTAGTAATAGGAACTTGGAATTTGGATAGATACCCCACATTTTGAAATATTTCAAGTTGGATTTCCTTCCTTTCCATTTCTCATATGGAATAGAATGTGTCCTAAACAAACAAAATTTCTTTCTTTCTGAAAATATAACTTTTTGTTGTTCTCTTTTGCAGTAAAGATAGTTCCTCCACACAAGTTTTGTGGTAAACCTGAACTTAAAAGTAATGCAGTCATCATTTCCTTTAAAGTTCAGGTTTTTTTTCATTCTGCAATTCGATTAGATTTAGGTGAATAGGACAGTAGTTTGATGGATAAATCCACTTTCCAAACATATTCCTGCAAAAGGAGATTTATATTCTCCATCCCTATCACTTCTTATCTTTTCTCCCAACTGATTTCAACTTCAATTTTATATTTTCCTAGACGTTTCTATTGCTTCATCCTTAACTTTCATCAAATAGACATCACCGTATCAAATGCAATTGTCAATAAAAGTTATGAGATACTTTTTTCCACCACGAGATGTTGTTGACTTCATATCACAAATGTCAGTGTAAATCAACTCTAAGGGATTAGAATTCATTTCAACAGATTTATAAGAATGCTCAACATACTTAGATTTCACACAAACTTGACATTTTATTTATTGCACTCAAAGTTAGACAAAACGTCTAAGTTGATCAGTTTTCCTTACAAGGTTTTGTAATTGACATGTCCCAAGTGTTCATGTCACAAACAATTTGACTTAAACAAGTAAGAACAAATAAAAATATTGAGTTTAAAAAGCTCTCCGCGAGGTAGCTTTTTCTCACAAATATTTGTTCCTATTTCTTACAATTTTGTGTGATACAAACATTGTTTAGAGTCATCACCTTGTCAAATGTCCTTTTCGGAAGGACTTTTCCATAACTTTCAATTTGATTGTTATAGAACTACCCATGAACAAAGTTTCATCGAGTCCAATTGTAACGACTCGAAAAATGATAGGTTAAGCTAGAGCCTAATGTGTGTTTGTATGAGTATGGTAAGAGGTTTGATGTGGTGAAATGTTGACCCGAGCTTTGGGCTTGGAGTCAACGTCAAGGCAGGTGTTAGACTCCGTAGTTGAAAGACTCTTTTTGATGTTGGTTAAGGGTTGCAAGGGCTTGTGCTAAGCCAAGGGGGCAAGGCCTAAGCAAAAGGCCAAGGCTGCCCAACCTTGGCCAAGCACTGCCTCATGACCACGGACCACTTCACGGTCAGTGGTCCTCACCACAGTCCGTAGAAGTGGCCGTGAAGGTCACTTGGTGGCATGGCAAGCAAGGCAGCTTGGCCAAGCTACTGCCCAAGTTCCACGGACCACTTCACGGCCAGTGGTCTTCACCACGGCCGGTAGAAGTGGCCGTGTAGGTTGCTTGGCCTGGTGGAGGCTTGGCCACTAAATGGAGTCATTTACTAGAGGACCATGGGAGCCACCACGGGCCGTGGTCCTCCTTCATGGACCGTACAAGTGCCCTTGGTGCCTGACGGGGCTACCTAAATATGGGTGTTTTAAGTAATTTTGTTTTAAGGTTTTATTAAGTGGGGTTGATTTTAAATGGTGTATAACATATATATAAATAGTTTCAAGTCCTAAAACACTTCATTTACTCCTTTATTCAAGAGACCCAAATCAAAACCCCCAAAGTTCTTCTCTCTCAATATTTCTCTCTCAACTCATGGAAGAAGAATACGTGGGAGCTAGGGTTTGGATTCAAATCCTTCTTCATCAAATTTTGTGGAGAAATATTAGTAAAAGGTATGGTGATCCTTCATCTAGGGTTAGTTTTCACCCTAGAATCAATTTCGAATAAGTTTTCAAGCTTTCAAGTTCATGAAATTTCAAGGGATTTACTCAATCTCATGGGTTCTTTCACCAAATGGTTTTAAAGGTTTATTAGTGTCATATTATGATTATATTGATGTTTAATTGATGATGTAAGATGATTTTACTCCTTGAACCCATGATTCCTCTCAATTCCTAAATTGTAGCTTATAAAGTGGGTTTGTGGATTATGAATGGATGATGGTGGATTTATGCTTAGATTGATTTAGATTATTGAATTGTATCATTATATATGCTTAATTATGGTGAATTGTTTGTGAATTGAGGACTTGGGATTATAGCCTTGAAAGGGAAAGTTTGACCTAATTACTTGTTGTAGTAGAATTATGTTAGAGTTGTTGATCCACTTGAAAGGTGGAGGTGCTTAATTGCTTTGTATATTGTAATCATTTCCTGGAAGGCATAGTTTGATGAATTGAAGTATTATCTTTATATTGTTGTTTGAGTGTATAATGTGAAGGATTTACATGTGGTTTCAATGATGGAATGATGGTCATGTATTCAAAGTATTTGTGATTGTATTGAAAGGCTATTTCTCTATTTGACACTTATGAATGATAATGTTGGAATGTGATGGATCTCTATAGTAAATGTTGAATCTAGAATTGGTAGGCTTATGCATCCTTTTCTTGTAGAATGAATGTGTCTTGACTTGATGGTTATGAATTGATAGGCTTTAGGCATTCTTTTCATAAATGATCCAATGTAATGAAGACTCTAGAATCGATAGGCTAGTTGCATTCCTTTCTTAATGAGTCAATGTACCATGAATCGACAGGGTAGTAGCATTCCTTTCATGAGTATAAGAATGTAATGAGGGACCATGAATCGATAGGCTTATGGCATTCCTTTCATGTGGACCCTAGAGCTATCCTTGAATGTACCATGGATCGATAGGCTTAAGGCATTCCTTCCTTGGTAATAATGTATCATGGGTTGATAGGCCTATGACATTCCTCTCTAGTACATGTAATGTGAATGAAATAATCTATGGGAATGTAGGCTAAGCACCGAGTGGATAGGGTTAGATGGAAACTCTCCTGATGCTAGGTTAGAGTTCCAAAGAACATCTTCCTATCCCATAACTATGTTCCCACATAGGATATTAGCCAGTGGATCCAATGTGCATCCAAGCTAATATTATCGTTCTAGCTTAGGCAAGTGGAACACCTCTTTACGGTGTGGGGATATATGACACCGGATTCCATGTCTAGCTTGCATGGTCTATGTCGGTTAACGCTTATTCCCATCATGTGAGTTGTGTATTATGGTTTCTTGATAGGTTCTACAAAGTGTAGGTAGTAGTATGTGATGCTATCTATACATTGCACGAGTAAGCTTTGATAGGGTCATAGTGAGTTCTCTAAGTCTAAATGGCTAATGTATGAAAGTCCTCTAAATGAAGTTAAAGAAGAATGTTGACTTATTGTCTAAATGATATGATGAATGAGTAGCTTATATTGATGAAATGAGTTACTTAGCATGTTATGTTGAAATAGAAGGGTTCTTGTCTAATGTAGCCTTGGGGAATATCTAGGTGTGGTATGAAGAGGTTGTATGGCGGCCACTTCATGGCTTACTTAGGTGTGTCTTAGGGTAACTTTAGATGGAGATCCTAAGATGATGAAATGACTAACTTGACGAATATGCTTATGTGTTGTATGTTGGTACTAGTTGAGCATGATTACTTGTAATGTGAAGCATGATAAGCGGTAAGTTCACTTTTGGTGATCTTAAGGTGGTATCTTAGTGTGGCTGGTGGTATGGGACGCTACCCATACATTGCACAAGGTATAGCTTGACGGTTACTTGAGGTGGAGGCTCAAGATAAAGGTAAAGGGTTGTATGTGATTTTTGTTCAAATGTGGTAAGGTGACTTGTATGTTGGTTGTGACTATTATTATGCCTCTTTTATAAATGTTCATGAAAGTTTTACTAAAATGGCATAAAGCATGACTTTCAACCAAAATTTCCCTTTTAAAGCACGTTTTTGCATGGTCATCATACTTAGTACATTTTTGTGTGCTAACCCATATTCTCTTATTTTTACTACAAGTGTAGGTTCCGACAAGTGATTGATCCTAGCTAGATTGAAGTGCTTGGATAGAGTTTTTCTCCAAGTCTTGGTATGTCCTCATGGATTCGTGGACTAGAACTCTTATGTTTCCTTTTTGTTCATGTAATAGACATTTAGTAGTTTTCGATTGTAAAGGGGCGTGTCCCTACTATGTTTTGAGATTGTGTCTAAGATGGCCTTGTGAGACTTAGTCTTCCGCTGTGTCTTTTTGAAAGATTGTTAATTGAATGTTTTAAATCGCATGGTTTTATTAAAGGGAAGTTTTAATTTCGTACTATTTCTATTATCTATGCGATGAATGAATGCTATGAGACTTGTATAAGACCCCTTCAGGGTCGAGTATGCCGATAATGTCCAGGGGGTGCTCTCGGGTGTTACACCAATAAAGGCAATATAGTCCACATGCTTCTTTTACAAAATATGAAAAATGACTATTCACCAATATTTATGTCTATACAAATAGTTATATTTAATAGACGTATATTTTCATGAAAAATCGCAACATTTTAAGTGACACTTTTTCATAAAAGAACTCAATCATTTTGAACAAGTATACATATAATTTGGTAGTTTCATACTAGTTATACCATATATTAGTAAAAGAGAAACTCAACGACCACAAATCAAATATACTCCAAGAATTTTGTGGGTCTAACATAATACAAAAGTATCATCGAATTTCATATCTTGTGCTCCACATTTAAAGTAAACACTAAGTCTAATTTTATCTTTGTCATTGAAATGACCCAAAAAGTTCTTAAAAATGTGCTTCGGAAGTTACCGGAAACTTGTTTAGCTATATATAAAAAAAAATCCGTTTCGTTTTTTGAAAATCCGACTTCATATTCTTGTTTAGGGGGTCAAATTGAGTGGGGGATGGGTCTAACCCAAATTTTAGAGCAACCGTATCAAAATCCGAAATTTCCAAGTGAAGCCTTTTTCGAGGTCTACTTTGGAGGGTCATAT
>JAJOOR010006184.1:0-31276 GCA_036250505.1 Solanum acaule | reverse complement strand
TCAAGCTCGAAGCCCTTGGATTCAACTAGAAGTCAAGATCAAGATAAAGTTCAAGTTCAAGAACGATCGAGATCAAGACCGCCATATTCAAGTTCAAGCTCGAAGCCCTTGGATTCAACTAGAAGTCAAGATCAAGATAAAGTTCAAGTTCAAGAACGATCGAGATCAAGACCGCCATATTCAAGTTCAAGCTCGAAGCCCTTGGATTCAACTAGAAGTCAAGATCAAGATAAAGTTCAAGTTCAAGAACGATCGAGATCAAGACCGCCATATTCAAGTTCAAGCTCGAAGCCCTTGGATTCAACTAGAAGTCAAGATCAAGATAAAGTTCAAGTTCAAGAACGATCGAGATCAAGACCGCCATATTCAAGTTCAAGCTCGAAGCCCTTGGATTCAACTAGAAGTCAAGATCAAGATAAAGTTCAAGTTCAAGAACGATCGAGATCAAGACCGCCATATTCAAGTTCAAGCTCGAAGCCCTTGGATTCAACTAGAAGTCAAGATCAAGATAAAGTTCAAGTTCAAGAACGATCGAGATCAAGACCGCCATATTCAAGTTCAAGCTCGAAGCCCTTGGATTCAACTAGAAGTCAAGATCAAGATAAAGTTCAAGTTCAAGAACAATCAAGATCAAGACTGTCGGATTCAAGATCAAGCTCAAAGTCCTTGAATTCAACTAGAAGTCAAGAACAAGATAAAGTTCAAGTCAAGATCAAGATAAAGTTAAAGTCCAAGTTCATCAAAGATTCAAGAACAAGCTCAAGAGCCCTTGAATTTATATTCGAAAAGGCGAATTCAGAGTAATCATAGAATTGTAACACTTGCATTTTGAATCAATAAAACGATTGTTGCATAATTTTTCGTTCTTGATTATTATTTTCTCGACGCAAATTTTTATTGTCTACAAATTCTGGCATGCCCAGTGGGATAATCTCTACCTCTCATCTCAACTTTTCAAGCATCACAGAATATCAAAATGTCTTCCACTATAGAAGAACAACTAGCAAGCTTAACTAAAGCAATTGAAGGCCTGACAAAGTGCGCACACAAACAAGATGCTAAACTTTCCAAGCTAACAAATATGATGGATAACATGATTGAGAGAAGATTGAGTCAAGCACCTCTGAAGCTTCCTAAAGTTCAAGACGAATGAGCTTGCGTAAAGCAAACAAAGATCAAAGAAATTCATATCTCTGCCGAAGGTTTGATTTCAATTGATCAATTGAAGGACTTTATCATAGAGGCTATCAAAGACAAATCTGAGTCTTCATCCAAATATTCTCTCACATATGTAAAGTCATATACACAAAGGATTGATAACTTGAAAATGCCTAAGGGCTATCAACCTCTTAAGCTTCAACAATTTAATGGCAAAGGAAATCCCAAACAACATATAGCGCACTTTATCGAGACTTGCAATGATGTTGGGACGTATGGTGATTATCTTGTTAAAGAATTCGTTTGATCTCTTAGAGAAAATGCCTTTGATTGGTACACAGATTTCGAACCTAATTCTATAGATAGTTGGGAGCGGTTAGAGCAAGAGTTCCTTCACCGTTTCTATAGCACGAGACATGTCGTTAGTATGATTGAACTAACAAAGGCTTGTCAAGGTGAAGATGAGCTAGTTGTTGACTTTATCAATCACTAGAGAAGTCTAAGCCTCAACTGCAAAGATTGCCTTAGTGAAACTTCTAGCATTGAAATGCGCATCCAAGGTATGAATTGGGGTCTTCGCTACATTTTGCAAGGATTAAAGCCCAATACATTCGAAGAGTTGGCAACTCATGCACATGACATGGAATTAAGCATGAATTGAAGAGAATATCAACAATCTCTTGTCTATGGACCTTATGAAGATGAAGATATTGAAGAACTCCAAAGTGGGGGCAAGTCTGCATCCAAATATGACTTTGAAGAGTCAATGTATATCTAGACGCTCTTTAACGCATGAGCTTAAATTGTAAGTTATAATGCTCCTCATCGTTTGAGCTAAATCTTCATGTTATAATGCTCCTAGACATACGAGTCTAAACTGTATATTACAAAGCTCTTCAAATTTGAGTTAAATCTTCAAGTTGAAATGCTCATTGAAACATGAGCTTAAACTGTATGTCACAAAACTCTTCAAATTTGAGTTAAATCTTCAAGTTGAAATGCTCCTTGAAACACGAGCTTAAACTGTATGTCACTTAAATCTTCAAGCTGAAATACTCCTTAAAATACGAGCTTATGTCACAAAACTCTTCAAATTAGAGTTAAATATTCAAGTAGAAATGCTCCTTAAGGTACGAGCCTAAATTGCATGTCACTCCTGGCCCGCAAGAGTATAAACTGTGTATGACACAAAAAAAAAAATTCATTCAATCCCCCAGAACTATGTTGTGACTTGATCCTATTCACTGAGGTACATAAGAGCTTAGAATATATCCTAAGTTCAGTTACATCTGTGTCAAAAAACCACTTGTTCCCACTTGATCTGTCACATGAAAGTTAAAGCTATGAGTTATCTTCCATCAAACTTCAGACTTGCACCAAATGATGGTGACTCGATGGGGGCAAACCCCTATGAATAAAAGTTATTTCAAGATGAAGTCTTCAAAATCTCCAAGTATGTAAGTTGAAGTCTTCAAATTCTTCAAGTCTGCAAGTTGAAGTCTTCAAATTCTTCGAGTTTGCAAGTTGAAGTCTTCAAATTCTTCAAGCCTAGTCTTTGAAAGATAAAATATCTCGACAAGACTTGAAGAAGGGGGCATTTGTAATTATTTAAAAAAAATTTACATATAAATTTATTAAATGATTCGGATTATATTAAATTCATGAATATATTAGTCCAAATAAATATTATGGATTAATATAATTGAGTTAATTATTTAAATCCAATAAATATGAATTTAATTAAAGCCCGCTCTATAAAGCCCATATGCCATGTTACTTAAATCTGATTGACCGAAGGGAATCTTGTTTCAATCAAAGCTCCTCTATTTTAAAACTATAAATAGGCCCCTCATAATTCAAAAAAGAGAACCAAGAATTCTAACAAAAAGCTAGAGAAAGCTCATGGATTAAAAGCCACAAAATTCTATACAAGCTACAAGTTTAAGAATTCAAGAACTCAAGAGTTCAAGAGTTCAAGAATTCAAGAATTCAAGTGTTCAAGTTTAAGAATTGAAGAATTCAAGCGTTCAAGTTCTAGAACGATCAAGATCAAGACCACGGGATTCAAGATCAAGCTCGAATCCCTTAGATTCAACTAGAAGTCAACATCCAGATAAAGTTCAAGTTCAAGAACGATCAAGATCAAGCTCGAAGCCCTTGGATTCAACTAGAAGTCAAGACAAGATAAAGTTCAAGTTCAAGAAGATCAAGATCAGGACCGCCAGATTCAAGATCAAGCTCAAAGCCTTTGAATTCAACTAGAAATCAAGATCAAGATTAAGTTCAAGTCAAGATCAAGATCAAGATAAAGTTAAAGTCCAAGTTCATCAAAGATTCAAGAACAAACTCAAGAGCCCTTGAATTTATATTCGAAAAGGCGAATTCAGAGGAATCATAGAGATTGTAACACTCACATTTTGAATCAATAAAACGATTGTTACATAATTTTTCGTTCTTGATTATTGTTTGCTCGACGCAAAATTTTATTATCTACAGATCCCTCTAAATTTATTCCAATCTGCCCACTTTGCGTTATTGCGTATAGAGGGACAGAATCTTGTTCATTACACCAGTCCAATCAAGCACACTAGTCTACCATGACAAATTTCTAAGTCCCTTCTTGTAATCTAAAGTAATGTGATGAGAATAAATAGTTAACTTTTGTATGTAAACACTCCACGTGTATAGCAGCTCACAGTATATTTTCATTTCAATCGATCAATGCTAGCATTAGGGGTCGTTTGGTTTGAATATAAGTTATGATGGATTAGTTATGCTGGGATTAGTTATACTGGGATAAGTTATGCTGAGATTAGTTATGTTGAGATTATTTTTTATTGACTGTTTGGTTTGTTGTATTAAAACTAATATGCATGACATACTTTTTAAGAATAAGTTGTTTGTTTACAAAATACCCTTCATCTTATTTAGGCTTTTTAATATGTATTTTTTATGAAGCTTTATTTATTCACTTTTAAAAATAAGTTACGTAAATATGTTTAAATTTATATTTCATATGAACTGAAATATGCCCCTGGGAAGCCTCTCCTCTTCACTATCATAAGTAAAATATTAATTAAAAACAAATCAATCATAATTTGAAGTAAAAACTGTATCAAAATAACCAAAAATATTGGATCAAAACTCCAAAAATGCTTCAACAGCAATAAAGTGACCAAAATACACCAAACCAGGTGCAAAAACTGCACCAAAACAGCTAAAACTGGACAAAATTTGCATAAAAATAACCACAAAAATTGAACCAAATCTGAATTCAGACAACAGTAAAAAATCCACCAAATCAGTAGCAAAAACCGCATTAAAACGTCTATTAAGACTTTAAAAAAAAATAACAGCAAAAACTCCAAAAATTTGACCAAAATTGCACTAAAACACCTGCCAAAACTAGAGCAAGCAGCTATAAATTTGTTTTAAGATTATTTCTTATTGAGTGTTTGATTTGTTGTATTAAAACAATATATATTGCATAAATTTTAAGAACAAGTTGTTTGTTTACAAAATTACCCTTCGTTTTATTTAGTTTTTAATATTTTCTTTGCAAACTTTAATTATTTATTTTAAAAATAAAACATTTATTTTATTTAGCTTAAATATTTGTGTTTATGGATTCTCTTGGTAAGTACCATATGTATTTAAAAATAAAACATTTTTCTTATTTAGCTTAAAAATAGAATTTCCTTCTTAAAGTTTTATTAAAGTGAAAGAAGATTTATGGGAAATCAAAATATAAATAAACATAAGAATTAGTCAAATAAATTCATAAATAAAAATTATATTTATATAGTGTAATTTTTTAATAGAAAAATATAAATAATTATCCTAAAAATAAGAAGTAATGAATATTAGTATACATGATATTAAAAATAATGTAAATATACATAAATGTGAAAAATGATGTATACAAAAGTTTAAAGGGATATAGTTGTCATTTTCCTATTCTATGCCGTGATTACTATACCACCAAATGGGAGGGATAACTTATCCCGGTACTAATTCCTAATCCTGAGATAAGTTATCCCAAGCTTTCCAACCAAACAAGGAAATAAAGGGTACTTAAAATATATCTCGGGATTAACACTCCCTATCCATCACACCAAACGACCCCTTGTGATAGTCACAACAACATTACATATACTTGGATAGTTCGATTAGTTGATTACTTGAACTTTTACATTGTTGAAGGAAGATTATGTTAGACAAATTTATCTCCTAAAAAATACTCCTCAGACTTCATTAAAGGAAAGTGCAAATATGAAAAAAATAAAATAAAATTAAATAACCATCTTAAACTTTAAACAATTTAATTATTTTGAACAATGAAAAAGACCACAAAATTTCGGGTAATATGGCATAGACGGAGTACCTTTTGGCTGTCTGCTCTGCCTTGATGGCTCCTTGATCAAATGTTCAATAGTATAAAAAGATTGACAAATATATTGATATGAAATGTCTAGATCACAGGACTTTTAATACTAGACATATACAAATAATTTATAAACATCAGGACAGTTTATACTCATATTTCCTGGGCACTAATTTTCTTGCTTGAGCCAGCCAGCCAAGTTACATCCTGAATGCAGAAAAGCATCCTTCCCCTCCTTTTCATACTTGCTACAACACTTCTCAACCTCACCTTTCTTCAAACCCAACAAAGGGGGACAACTTCAGAGAGCAATAAGGATGAAACTAACCAAATGAAGAAACGGCCAACACAGCACCTAGAACCGGCTATGTTTGCAGTGGAAATGACTGTCAAGCTTTTAGCAATGGAACACACATTTCATGAATAATCAATGATTCAGTTGAGACCCTTCCATTTGCCGATAGATTGAGGTGTCATTCAATGGTACATCACGGTGTCAGCATTTGCTACTAGAGCATTTAGGAAAACCCAATATAATCATCTGAAAGGTATCTTCGCAAACCACTGAGAACCTACTGACCTGTAAAAACTATGGTCTTTCCAAGAATGAACGTTACCACTGTCAATTCAATGAAGAAGATTGTATTGATGAGACCTCTATCAACTGTCCATCCAAATATGGTTATTCCTCCAGGATTGTTCTGCAAATACATCACTGCTAAACCAATTATACATAAAGTGAGTTTACTTGCATGAGATCAAACGCCACAGAATGAAGACAAGACAACACACAACAACAGGGATTGAGGGTGTAGTTGTTGCATCAATTTCACTTCATTTGGGCCGTTTTCATTCCATGGAGAAAGGACGACAAAAAAGAAGAAGAAATGATAGCATATACATTAGATTGATCAGATAAAGTGTCACATGTTGCTAAGACATTGAAAGGCAGGGGAACCCTTTTTCTTTTCTATCTTTTTAGTAAGTGCATCAAGAAGTAGAGTTTTTGGGTAAGGACCGATATTTGAGTAAGTGCCAGAGACATCAGTTCTTTTTGGCATGATGTTAACCAGCAAAAACACAATATGTATTCAACTGCACAATTTATAGAACTTCTGTTTTTGTAGAGAAGCCCATATTTCCATCAAAAAGTGAAATTTTTTATTTCCAGAAGCTTGCATGTGATCTATGACCTTACCTACTAAGTAATTAAACACTTCAACTTTTTGCAAAAATGTATAGACAAAAGGGAATCCTGGTTCTTTGTCTCAGTACTAAGGTGTTATCAAAGTCAACAACTACATACCTAGGGCTTGTCTCTTTTGATAGGAGGACATGTAAGAAGCCAATTGTGTATTTGTTGGTTCTGTTACAAAATCTACAGACTCCAAATCACTTTCTGAGAAGTTCATATAGAATGAGTTAGATCGATTGGCAGCTTCCAGGCAACTCATGCTAGTTGAGTTTCTCATTTGTGACGCTTCACCAGAAGTGCATGTAGCCAATGCATGCCACCTACTCGCTATTGATCCAATACCTTGGGCTCTGTGGGATATTTTTGCTGCAGCATTCAAGCAAAGGATCACCCCAACAACCTGAACAATCGAGGAGACCTGAAAAGGGAAGAATGATTAAAAAAAAAAAAAAATTAGCCTTGAAAGTAGAGCTTTAGACAAATGCCTCGCTTCCAACAAAATATGAATCATGACAGCTAATGAAGTACATGAAAATGCACATAAAGAAGTACATTGGACATGCGAATGGAAGGTTGATTACCTCAGCTATGGAAAGATTTTCCGGAATTCTCAAACAAGTATGAACAGATTGAGAATTAACAACATTAACCAATGTGATGACCACAATACATGATAAATAATTGCATTTCAGATCAATTGAAAACTACAATCAGATTACATTTGTTTATTAAAAGAAAGGACGGTCAAAACTTACTGCAAAATCACCACCATTGATGTAAGTAATCAGCCCAGTATAACCAGTTGTCTGGAAAAGAGTCATAAAATGGCTCACAATGACAATTAAGAACAACAGCAGAAGATAGATTCGAAATCTATGGCTAATTTTTGAGAGGTAGTAACGTAGGCGAACATGCTCTTGTATCAAAACAAAACAATCAGGCTCCCTTTCCAAGAACTTCACATAGTCATCAAAGTGTATAATCTGTAAGCTGCAGACTAGGTGGAACAAAACACAAGCCGACAAAAAAATTGCAGTGATATAAGTCCATGATGAAACAAAAGCTAATGAAATGGCAGCCGATTGCCACCATGACTCGTGTTGCACATATAAAATGTGAATTATTTCACGTGCAGTCTTCAAAAGGAAACATGGCAGCACCCACAATAATAGCAAGCGAACAGAATCCTACAAAACAAAATAGGGTAAATGTTTTAAGTCCTAAATAAGACGTGGGAATATATTATTAATGAAAGTAAAGAAGTCTTAATCGGAAACCTAGTTTATTAAGTACTTAGGCTTAGGATGATGACCAGGCTAGTAAACTTACCTAGTTCGACTTCACTTTTATTCATTAATTTACTTTGCCTTCAGTACCTTATCAGGCATACAGAAATATGATCATCCAAGGCATGCGATTCTCTTTAATATGATACAGTAAATACTACACCCTTTTCTGAATCAAATATCCGAGCTAGCCCCTCAAATTGCATAAATAAGAGCACTTAAGATTGGTGTTTGTTTGAAGATGAGAAAGGTTTGTTTCTCTACATTTTACGACAGAGGATGTGGTTACTAAACCATCAATTTCAGCTGGGCCAGTGCACTCCTTTAAACATTAAACCTTCCATACATATTCCCAATCGTGTCTAGGAATGAGTCACAAAACTTTCCAGATTGCAGATCTTTTCCTTCACTATTGCCTTTTGTTTTCTAATATTCACACATTCAAATTCCTTTATTTTTCTAGTGATGTTCCGGAGTGAAAATCATTAAAGGAACACCAACAATCTATAAAGCTGACAAATTAGTGCTCCCGGATAATATACTGAAAGTAGATCCACATAAACAAGCACATGGTAAGGAAATATGGCATCACAGACATACAGAAATTAAGATTGGCACTCACAGAGATCTTCTTATGATATTGATTACTGAATCGCTCGATATGTCCGCTGTAGCGATCGACAAAGAGGAACTTGCGTATTCCGTACTTTCGAAGGTTATGTGAAAGGAAAAGCAAAGATGCAGCAGCTAGAAGAGCTTGAGAAACTAAAATATCAAACTCAAAACTCTTAATTTGAGGATTTTGACAATTAGAGACCTCCAGCATAACCATAGGAACTAGAATCCCTAATACCAAAAAGAAAATCCATGACAGCACAAAGCTTAAAACTGAAGACTGATTGAAACCCAACAAAGTGAGAAATAATTCTAACTTCTGAAGAGTTTTATCTAAATCAGTATCATCAACATCATGATTTCCATTTCCATTTTTTTGGGGTTTGAGCAGGGGAGGAGTTTGCTCCTGTTCTTGGGATTCTGATTCTTGTACATGGACTATGAGGGTCTCATCCATTGGACAAATTCGGACTAATCAATGAGAAATTGAAGGAAATGAAGTCAAACAAATAGGGTAGAGTAGATCATTGCAACAAATGATGTGTTGGACAAAAGGTTACGTAAGAAGGATTTGTTTAATATACATAATACATATATTCATCGCTCTTCATTTTTTGCTACAGTAAGTGAAAAGCAAAGTCTTGGTTTTGTACACCAAAAAGTATCACCTTACTTTGGAAACATCAATTTGAATCCCATTTAGGTGGCAACCAAGTATTCCCTCCGTCTCTCCGTCCCTTTTTACTTCTCAAATTTTAATTTTGACATATATATTAAAAATAAATAAAAAATTATTGTAATAAATTTATCATTTTAATTTTATTAATTGATGAAATTACTCGCTATATTTTTTAAAGATATTAACTCAATATTATAAATTGAAGGTATAACAAAAAAAAGAAAATCATCCTTTTTAATTTGTAAAAAATAAGAAGTAAAAAGAAAATTAAATCAGCAAACATTTAATAAGTAAATAGAAACAGAGGAGTATTCTTCTTCTACCTTTTGATTTAGCAATATTATGCCGGTTGCTCCCTTAAATGCCCTCTTTACTCCTAATTAAACCCAACATATTTGGTTCAATTTATGGCTTTTTCATCTAAAATAATTACAAATGTCTACATCTATTTCATTAGACTTTCGTTTTCAGCTATTCAGTAAATATGTTACTCAACTCATCTAATTTGTATTAGATATTGGAGCCCGTGTCGGTAAGCTTCCAATATACAATTACAGATTAGTTACAAATATATATATATATATATATATATATATATATATAAAATGTTATCTCCTATCTTCAGGTTAGTCAAAAATATAGAAACGGAAAATAGATGAAATAGATAGAATGATTTTAAACCGAGTCTACAAAAATCACTGTGTTTCCTTAAGAAATTTAATCCCCTCACTATATCTGAGGTTGCAGATTAATTTCTCTCAAGATAAAACGGATTAACCTGTTAAAGAAGTAGCGGTACCTCAAACTTCAATAACTTCAGCGAACGCAAGAACAACAACAAGAGCACACACAGACTCAGTCGATCGACAATTTGATTATGTAAGAAAATGTATGCAGAGAGGAAAAAATTTCAGTGTTGAAAAACGGAAAAAAACATCTCTATTTATAGCCATTTCCAGCAAGGAATGCGTCTGTTCAGACAATTCTGTTCAGACCCGTTTTTTCCAGAACGTTGTGTCTTTTGAAAAAAATAACGACTTTTCGAAAGGAACAGGTCCCTTCAGAACGTTATTACCGTTGCACATGAATTTCAAATAAATTCCGTTGCGCCAAATTAATTATGTTATTTAACTAACATTCTGAATTAATTTATAAGAGAAAGGAAATGAATTAACAAGATTGATTAAATAATTTTTTTCCAAAAATATTATCAATCAAATCATTTGCCTTTGCCAAAGCTGAAGTCGAGCGACGACGACGCGCGAGGGGGCACCTTCTTCTTAACCCTTTAAAAACTAAAGGAAGTGTTTCCTAATATATGGACAACAATTTCCTTTCTTCTACCAATATGGTAAAAATGACTTTTCATTTTCCCTCCAAAATTGGTTCCCCCACTTTCATTGGTTCTTCCTCTTTTCATTTTCTCTTTTTATTTCTCATTCATACCTTGCTAAACCCAACATAAAGTAATTCATTTATAACAAATATAATAAATATAGTTATGTTTTATTTATATTTAAAAAATAGCCAAAAGTCATACAAAATACATACGGACTATATATTTTATCTTCTCAAAAGTCATAAAAAATATATACAGACTAAACAATATAATTTACTTATACATGAGTTATACTTTGATTATACATTATTAATTAATACTTGATTAATTAATAATTCCTATAAAATAATAATTTTTTGGTCCTGACTTGGGCTAATAGAAAAAATCACCCATTTCGATAAGATAATAAGATAATATTTTTTTCAAAAGATCCCTATATAAATATATGATCTCATTAATATTATAAATTAATAATTCTTAAAAGTATAAATATATCTTAAACAATTTAGTGAAATATGATTCTATTGTATTCTTTTTTTGTTAAAATTTAAATCTAGTTGAAGTACATCTCTAACTTTACTTATTGTATCGAAAAGTTTTGGTGCTGTCTTTTCGAATTGCACCATAAAATTGTGAAGATTTCTAAATGCGATAAGTGCTTCCTTACGCGTAATTAGTTCCAACTGTATTGTATCATCTTCAACTTTATCATCAATATTTTTTTTTTCAATGTACACTACAAGAAAAGTGTGAATTACATGGGGATTTTCCTGAAGATTAGTATGAAAATTTGCAAGAAAATAAGTTTTTTGCGGATTTTCACACTAATCCCCAAGAAAATCCCCATGTAATTCACACTTTTTTTGTAGTGTGTTATCCATAATTTCTTCTAAGCTCTAGATCTCTAACCATGTATTATTTTCACCCATCCAATAGGTTATTAACGTTTATTTTATTGCGATAACCGAGACAATTAATCATGATCTCAAGTTCATGAATGACGTTTTCACAAGTGGGTTCATTTAAATTCTCTGAGATTTCATCCCGAACGAATATTCCGATGTCGAAACACTACTTAAATTAATAAATATTAATTTATCGATTAAATAATATATCTATAAAATAATAATATTTCAAGGTCCATCTATATTAATTTAGCGAGGTTTTACTATACCACAAAAAATAAAAAAATATGCAAATGGATGCACCATTTAAAAAAAAAAATAGCGACATGCTTTAGGTAATTAATTGAAAATGAAGCGGTTTTATTGTCCATTAGCATATAGGTACCTTAGGGCATCTCCAACCCACACACCAAATTTTACATCAAATTTGGTATCAACACTATTTTAGTGTAAATCAACTCCAAACTGCATCAAATTTTACACCAAAAAGAATTATTTTTCTCTCTCTTTATTATTATAATATTATTTCTTATTTTATTTATATTTTCTTATTTCATAAAACAAATTCTTTCTAACATTCACCATATACAATTCATATTATTATTATTTTAAATAATAAAAAATAGCTAGCAAATATTATACATGATACATAATAATAGATAATACAAATAAAAGTGAAGTCAATAACGAAATACAATTAAATAAACATTACATAGTTTCAAAAAATTATTTTAAATTCTACATAAATATTCATCTTTCAAGATCACTACGGTGTTCCATAAATGCTCTATTAATGCATTATGTAGTTCAAAATGAAATTTTTTGTCCTTTATTTTTTTATGACGAGCTAGACATTGTTGAAATCAATAATTTTTGTGAAGGTTAATTGTAGTTATATCCAATTATAATTTATAGTAGAATTAACACCAATTTAATTTTTAAAAAAGTCATATATAGAAAAATTTAATTTATAAAAAAGCTTACTTTTATATCTAAAATTAATAGTATAAAAATATTACATAAAAATAATTTAATATACAAGAGATTTAATTAATATAATGTTTAATTAAAAGTTTTGTATAATGAAATAATATTAAAATATTCAATAAAGTGAATTGGTGTGATGAATAGTGTTACACCAAATTTGGTGTAACACTATTCACACACCAAAATTGTGTAAAATTTTGTGTTGATTGGAGCTCTAAACACTAAAATTTATACCAAATAAGAATTTGGTGTAAAATTTAATGATCGGTTGGAGATGGTCTAACAAAGCAATTTAGCACAATCTTGTTGAAGCATTCAAATTACTAAATATCGAAAATACCCCTGCTGAGGAATTAGCCATGTTGACTGTGTTCTAGTGTGTGCTTTAGACTCTTATTATAAATAGTGCTCCCACCCCTTCAAGAAGAGTGACGTAGTTTGATTTGACACGGAATTAAAAAAAATAAAGAAGACTTTTGAATTGTATCGTCTTAAATTAAAATTATGTCAAATGTACAAAATTGCCCTTTATTTTTTAAACAGACTAAAAAAGAAAGGAGGTCATTCTTTTTAAAATAGAGAGTAATATCCTTATTTTCTTCTCTTCTTTTTTTCCGTGGGAGAAAGAGGATATGGCCTAAATATATAATAGAACTTATAACATAAAGAGGGGTGAATTGAATTTTATTTGAAAATAAGTCAAAATATTAGTCGATTGTTGTTTTGTGTAAGTCGATTTCCCAGCAGGTTAGAGGAATAAAAAGAGATTTAATAAATTATAAAAGAAAGTAAAGGGTCGTTTGGTTGAATGTATAATAATGATGCTAAATAGAGTGTATTAGTAATGTTTGTATTAGCAATGCACGTATTAGTTATGCTTGCATTAATTATAAATAGATTATTTTTATGTATTGTTTAGTTTGATGCATTAAAAATAGCATGCATTGCATAAAAAAAATATTTACAAAGATACCCTCCACTATTATGGTGGAAAATTTATAAAAAAAAGTTTTGAGGGGCAATTGGGTCTTTTATCATGCTAATGCATGCATTGAAATAATTTCATTGCTAATACCTAGACATATATAAGGGTTAGATAAATAAACATATATAATAAATTATAAAAGATAGTAACAGAACATGAGACCAATTGACACGGTATTTTTATACTGATTCGGATCACCAATGTAGTGTCTACTCGAATTACTAAAGATTTTTTTTAAAGCCTTTGAATGAACCTTGATTACATATTGTTCCACAATGAACTTTGAGAGCTTTCCTCAGACCTGGATGATTCCAGTTCTCTCTGTGATGGTCAAAACTTCTACTTGTATAGCTTTCTAACCTCTCCTTTTCTTTTCTTATCACTAGTCTACTATAATGAATACAGTGCTACTGTAAGATGGAAGAGTAAATAATATTCTTATTAGAGTGAAGTTGTGCATCTTTCTTCTTCGATATTGATCTTCATTTATACTACTTTGCTATTTCATTGTAACACACCCTTCGTTCGAACGTTGGATATAACTTGTACTTTTGTGTAAGACTAAGAGTATTTAATATGTTAGGAAGAATGTTTTAAGAGGAATTTTAATTTTACGAAGGTTGTATGCTAAGTGTTGAAGTCAAGCAAGTTTCAAAATAAAAATTAGCAAAAGTTGTTGTAAATCCCATTAAGAAATTCTTTGAAAATTTTGGTCAAATATCCCAACAGTTTCCTACCAATATATGAAGAGTTAGAATTCCCACAACCTATCAAATCGAAGTTCTACAAGTCTAGCTTCCAACACTCTAAACCATTCATCCGTATGACTTTATAATAGAAAGATAATTGTGTTTTTGTGAGACTCCATAAGCAAGCACATTGAGGTGGGTTCCCCTAGCCCCTAAGTCAGTGATGCTTTATATATATCCCTCTTCTTCGTTTTTTTCTTTAGAAGAACTTGAATAAAAACCCACACAAATCAGAATCCAAGCCACCAAATCATCCATGGGTGTTAGGTTTCTCAACTCAAAAGTTTAACGGAAGTTACTTTAATTTACATCGCGAGCTCATCATTGTGGTATATATATTTTTTTTGTTGATTTAGGCTCCATTTGTTGCTACGGGAAAGAGGAAGTTTGTGAAGTGTATACTTCTCTACTGTTTATAGGAAATACAGAAGGAAAATACTTTCTTTAGAGAATACTCCAGTTTTATATAGGCTACTTAAGACCACTGGAGATGATTAGAATCAACTATTACATCTCTATTTATACTAATAAAATGTAAAATCAAAGGTCTTGCACAAATAACTAGATACATGTATCATAATTTACTCAGGGTTGTCTTAACCCCTAGGTCACTAAAGCCATCGCTTTGGGTCCCATATATTTTGGGGGGCCCATTTTTAAAACACAATTACTTATATATGTTATTTTAAAAAAAATTATATGTACTATGAGTGTTATGATTTCTACTAAGGAAATTGCATATGGGATGAAAATAAATCTGAATTTCGTAAGAAATAATTTGATGAATATATGGATATCGAAATCACAAAGTCCGTTGAAGAATCTCTTAGAGTTGATTGTTTTATATATGTAGAGTAGATCAAACTATTTTTTCACTTCAAAATAGATTAGAACCAATTGAAGCATATGGAAATATTTTTGATTTCTTATTTAGTGGTAAAATATTGAGATCACTAGATGATGAGAATTTAAAAAATATTGTCTTAACCTTGAACTTTCTTTAACACGTAATAATTATTCTGATATTGAGGGTTTAGATTTATTTTTTGAATTAAAAGTGTTAAGGGAAATAATACAAGTAGAAGATAATGATCTAATGAAAATACTCAATAAAATAAAAAGACTTGATTCTTTTCCATATACACATATTCCTTATAGAATAATGTTAACAACTCCTGTAACCATTGTCTCAGCTGAAAGAAGTTTTTTTGAAATTAAAATTGATTAAATCTTCTTTAAGATCAATAATTTCTTAAGATAGATCGAATGAATTAGCTATATTATCATTTGAAAAGAAATTATTAAAACACATTGTTTATAAAACAGTACTTGATGACTTCACATCTAAAGTAGCTAGAAAAGTAGATTTTAAATAAAAGTATATATGATGAAAAAAAACAAAATATCAAGGCCCTTATCTAAACTTTCGCTTTAGGCCCCCAATGTTGTTGAGTCGGCCCTGAATTTACTAGATACATGTATTACAAAATCCTGAAAGACTTTTTGAAAAACTAAGAGACATTATTGGGAGACTAAATATCAAGGTGTGAATGCATTAATTCCAACACTCCCCCTTAATGCATTTGCTTGACAACTCCAATACCTCCTCGAAGATAGCAAAAACTTTTCTCTTGGAAGTGCTTTGGTGAAGATGTCAACAAGTTGTTCTCTCGTCTGACAATAACTGCAACTGAATTTCGCCTTTCTCTTGTGCTTTTGAATATCTCCTTTTTTATTGAGTTTGGTTTCGTAATCCACTTTAGACTTATAACTTCTCTTTCTTTGGGTATACTAACACACTCCCAAGTATTATTTTTCTCAATCATCCGAATTTTTTCTGCCAAGGCTTTCTTCCAAACATCATGCTTTATTGGCTCCTCATAATTTTCTTTCTCAACACCGGCAAAGTTGCATCTTTGATAAATGTTACTAAACCTTTTTGTTCCTTTGGAGGTGATTCTTCATCATCTGAATATGAGATTTCTCCGCCTTGAGGGACATCTTCCTCTCCCTCATCCTCATCTTGATTTGACACATCTAAAGATATGATAGATGTATTTTCTACCTTAATCTCAGTATGTATCTCTGTAAGGCCTTGCACCATGTTTTTTTGCTTGAGGAGCTTCAAACCATAAAAAATTAAGTGACAATCTTTTTTGCCAAAGCCATGAATCATCTACAACTTCATTTTTGAATGCATTGTAATGAAATTGTAAAGGAAATTTTCTTTTTATCATCTTTACTTCAACAATGACTTTATTTGACTCAATTTTATCATAAATCTTGCAATAATTATCTCTAAACACAAGAGAATAATCAATTTCCATGAATTGACCAATACTAAAGAATTTTTCTTCCAAATCAGGAATAAAAAACACATCATGAATTTGCTTACAACTCCCTTTTATGTTGATCGAAATGGTACCTTTACCTATTGCATCTACTAAGGCTTCATTCCCATTTTCACTTTAGTAGTGATGCTACTCTTAATTAAGAGAAAAGCCTTTTCATCTCCGGTCATAGTCATGTGATTTCTACAACCACTAACAACATACCATTCATTGGTTTTAATGAAGCATCATAGTGAGAAGCAAATAAAAGGTTTTCTTCCCTTTCTTCCTCCTATTTTTCACAAAAAATTGTTTGCTCCCGTTGCTTGTGCCAGCAATCCTTCTCAATGTGGCCAAACTTTTTACAAAAGTTACATTGGGGCTTGCCTTTGTGCCAACATTTTTCTACATTGTGATTAGTCCTTTTGCAAATTTTACAAAAAAGACTAGTACTTTTCTCACCTTTTTCTTCAACCTTCATAGAGGAATCATCATGATCTTGCTTCTTTTTTGGATTGTAATTCTTCTTTTGTTGATTTTTTGAGAATTCTCATTTGTTCTGGACTGGAAAGTCGTCTCTTTGGGTTGATCTTCACGAAAAAATCTTCGCTTCTCGTGTGCACGAAATGATCCAACTAGCTCTTTGATGGAAAGTTTAGAAAGATTTTTCGTCTCCTCAGTGATAGCAACAATGTACTCATAGTTTTCTGTGACACTAATTAGAATCTTTCCCACAACTTGTCGGTCAGAAATTGTATCACCGTGATTTCTCATTTCATTAACATATTCATGACTCTTGCACAATATTCATCTATTTTTCCAGATTCTATCATCTTCAAGTTTTGAAACTATCTTCTAAGAGTTTGAAGATTTATAGTGTGTACCTTTTCGTCACCATACACTTCGATTTCCAAGGATTCTCAAGCTTGCTTTGCAGTCTCACAAGCAGCATTTTGCAAAATATGCTCTTGAGACTCCCATTTGAATTTTGCTCAAGGCTTTTACATCTTAACGATACTTAGCCTCATGATTTTTCATCTCTGCTAGTGAAAGTTTATTATCATTTTCTAGCTCCTCATAGTCATTTACAACAATAGTGCAAAAACCTTCAGCTCTCAAATGCGTTCTCATTCTTATCTTTCAGTATTCAAAATCGGTTCCATAAGAAAAATGGAGTAAGAACAACTGAAGAATCAACACCTTTATTTGTTTTGGATGCTATATTTTTTTCTTTACCTAATCCCACATTAAGAACGAAAACCTGCTCTGATACCAATTTATAGGAAATATAGATGGAGAAAACTTTCTTTAGAGAATGCTCAAGTTTTATATAGGCTACTTAAGGCCACTTGAGATCATTAGAATCATCCATTACATCTCTATTTATACTAATAAAATATAAAATCAAAGGTCTTGCACAAATAACAAGAAAAATGTATCGTAGTTTACTAGATACATGTATTACAAAATCCTAAAAGACTTTTTTAAAAACTAAGAGACATTATTAGGAGACTAAACAACAAGGTGTGAATGCATTAATTCCAACATTTAGCACCCTTTATTAGAAGGTAAGAGTTCTAAATCCTCGAATCAATTTTGAGGAGGAATTTATTGTTATTAGCATGTTTGTTGTATTTTCTTGTCATATATTGATTACATCTCATGGTGGGTACTTCTAACATCTTGTTTAGCTTAGGATTACAAAGAATTTTTTTGAGGTAATCTTCATGCTACGACCCTCCTTCAAAATTCTTGTTCTAGTATCGTTTTATAGATTTCCAAGCCATGAAATAGTTTTTTGGATACCATGGATCCAGATAGCCACTCTTTCTTATTAAGTTTGGCTATTCTTGTTGTATATTGATGGTGTTAGGGGTGACAAAGCGATAAGATATTGGTGCGCCATATTTAGAAAGTCATATACAGAGGTTATCGATTGAAAGGACGTGGAGTCTGCCATGTTATTTTACCTCGAGATCTTTCCACTCATGTTAGATGTTTATAGCTTCGTATTGTTGTTAGTATCTGATACACTCAAATTACACCTCCCTAAAGAAGTATAAGAGATCATTATCAAGGAAGGTTGGGGTCGATCCCACGAGGAATATGGTTTAGACTTAAACTTAACTCACTATTATATTCGTTTAGTCAACTTATTTCCGAGACAAGAAAGTAAAGGGGGGAGGGGTTGTGTAACAAATAACTGATTGTAGTTTAGAGAACAAGTGAGCAAGATTCAAACTTCGATTGTTATCAATGAGAGAGAGAAACTAGGGTGTATGTGTATCCCATAAGCTCATAACGCGGTAATCCTAGTAATAGAAAACCTTTCCTAGTGTATCACATGCAAAGTGGTAAGTTATGTATCCCTAAGTCCTTGGTCCAGCAAATAGGAAATTTCACCTCGCACCTTGGTCCGACTACGTGTGTATAATTTACTAACCCTTACCTTTACCTCATATTAGACATCACATCAATGTATGACTTAGTTTTCACCCTCACACCAATTGACATTAGACTATTAGATAGTATCACACTAAATCTATATTGGTAATTCTTTTCTTATTAACTACCTCCTTGGTCCGGCAAGTAGCAACAAGGCGAGTTCTAACGTTGCGCACCGTTAAAAAGACTTCTAAATGAAAGAATTATCAATGCATGCAATAACACTATTCAAGAATTACTTAGTTACTATTCATACTTTGTTAATTGCTCATGGTTCCCACAACCCTAGTTGTGGATTTAGTTACCTATAATAGCAAGAACACAATTCATATTTTTAGAAGAAGAATTCATAAACTTACGTAATGAGTAGAAGAAACCCAGAATCTCCAATTGAAATTCAAAGCAAGAATCTTTATAAACCGAAAATAGGAAGTCAAATAGCTAATGTTTGCAAGTTAATTCCTAAGAACACACCAAGAACTAAAGTTAAACAATAGTAGCTAACCCCTAAAAACGAGGTTTACATACCCTATTTATAGAAAACATAGTCCCAAACAAAAAGGAAACGAAATAAGGAAATAAAATGCTGGACGCGGCTTCAATCAACGAGACTAACCTATAGACCATGGATCGACCTACGGTCCGTAGGTCCCTTCCGTAGCTTAGGACTTAGACAATTTCTCAGAAGCTTGGAACCTTCAACTTTCTAATGCAAACGGCGGACCTGCAGAACAGACCGTATGTCGACATACGGTCCATGGGTCCCCTTTCGTGGCTCCACACTTAGAACTTTTTATCAGGTACTGGAACTTAGACTTTCTGATAAAAATGACGGACATGCAGGACGGCCCGTAGATCGACCTACAGTCTGTCAATAGCTTCCATAGTTCCACACTTGGTCAAGACTTCCCTGATGCTCCATATACGCCATCAACCTACAAAGCGTGACTGGACCTACGGTCCGTAGGTCACCTCCGTAGGTGGCACCTTCTGTAGTAATTCAAGTGCTGTCTCTCTCAACCTCGTCCAAGTCTATTCCCTGCAAATATAGCACAATAATCAATAGTTCTAATACAAAATGGCCCTAGACACACACAACTCTTAAGTGAAATGTATTTAAAATACCATAAACTCACGGTTTATCAACACCCTCAACTTAAATTCGTTGTTTGTCCTCAAGTGATGCACTAAAACTCTAAACGACACTTGTATAGAAGCAGACATTCAAGCACAAGCAATCACATGGCTTTCTATCCCGACTCCCTTTTTGAGTGCAAATATTTTCTCTTAGACTCAAGAAGCTAACTCATGCGGATCAAGATACGACAAAGATCGACCAATAGGCATCACACCATAAACTTTCTCACAATCACCAAGGTACCAACTTTTCGACAATGTAACTAGTGCCCTCACTTCAAACGAAATCCTCTTCGCACAATGAATATGATTTTGAGTACAAGGATTCATTCAACACTCACACTCAGAAGTAACTTCAAGTACAGTTAGTGCTCAATACCATAGGCTTGCCCTTATTTTCACTGCTTAGACTCTCCAAACTAGTTGCTAGGATCACTATAGGACTTTCTTAGTTGTAACGTAGGCTCAGGGTCAGGTGTGGTACATTTGGGTGCTTTTTAGTGACTTTCTGCCCTGCTTGACATTACATTGGCTATTTACCTCTTCTTTGACCTATTTTTGGCATCTTTTCATTTCACTTTCTTTCCCTCAACTCTTTGCAACATGGATGTGACTTTTTGACTTTGTGACTCTTATTTCTCACTTTATTCTTTTTCTTTCACTTCATTTTTCTTTTGTTTCTTTCAACACTTTTCTTTTGCTTCTTTTTGCACAAAGTCACATCCTCTTTCTTTTTCTCTTTTCATCACACAACTCTTTTCATACCCATTTTTCATTTGGTTTCCTCTTTCATAGCCACCCTCAACTTATGCATTTTGCATTTGTTGAGGTGCATAGTGTTCGATGTCGGACTAGGGCCAAGATCAAGGTCACTTTTGACTTAGCCACCATCAACTTAAGCTTTTGGCCTAAGTCAAGGTGCACATGTCTAAGGAGGGACCGGGGCCAAGACAATATTTTAAGGGAAGGTGAGTTAGGCGAATCAAAAGAAATGGTCAATTTTAGACTCAAATATTTGGATCAAAAGGGAATAATGCTATCATTTGGTTAGATCATTTTAGGCTTAAGTGGACTAATTTGAACAATGGCCTATGATCACTTCCCAACTTCTAGCCTAGATTATCCTAGCAGGATCGATGGGGCAAGTTCTAGATTGGCACAAAACTGTCTGAACATTCAACTATCCTCACACACTCTTGGCACCTTGTTTCATTATCAGATTATCAGATTACCCAGTTCAAGTTTTAACTTAAGTCATGTGATCAAATTGGTTCTTTATCATATCATACTCAGAGCCAACACATTCAATTCATTCTAGCCTACAGATTTTAGCACATATCACAAATTTTGGATGGGTATCCTTTTTTATTCTTGACTATGCCATCATGCTTCTACACATACAATCCTAACACATGCCGGTTCAACATAATTAAAATATTCTCTTGGGGGCAAGAACATAGGCTATAAAACCCCAAGAGAGGATTATGAATTGGGTTACTCACATTTCACCCTATCACTCGCGATCCATTTACCCCACCCCCAATAAAATATAGTGTGACTGTCCCCAATGCACAAAAAGTAAAGAATAAAGGATCGGGTGAAGCAAACCTGTGGCGCATAGCGTCGAAGACCTATCAACAAGCGGGTGGGTCCGATTTGCCAGAGCCTGCTAGATCAACACTTGGGTCACCCTCAGTAGTGCCCACATCAACTGTCACAACACCCTCAGTAGTGCTATCAGCCACTCTCACAGCACCATCAGTGGTGCTCACACTGCTCGAGGCACCAACAACAACCTCCCTAGCCCACTGCTGGCGTGTCTCCTCATCAACTATAGACGCCCTTCGAGCCTCCTCAAATTATTGGCGCTCCCTCTTGCGAGCTCTCTCAGCCTAAGTGTCCTCAGAATCCCGACTAGAGCGGGGGCGCTTCTCAGCATGATTGGAAGAGGAAGGTGGAGGCATATCATCCCCTAATAGAGCATCTAACACCGTATCATCAACCAGTGTTGTGGGGCTCGACTCGAGCTCAGTCTCTGGTGGAGCTAGGAGAATGTCAAGATCAGCCCGGAGACTGGCTAACTCCTTCCGGAAAGCAGAAACATCGGTGGAGGGGGCTGGCTGCTCCAAGACACGCAGCTCAAAAGCATCAAGGCACTGGTGGACTGCCTGAACCTTACAGTCCATCATCTGCTCCATCAGTTGTTCCACCTTAGTCGGAGACTCCTCAATCACCCGCTGCATCCACGGCCTCACATGCTGCAGTAGTGTGGCCATCTGAGCCTCTAACTTCTGGACTCGAGCTAAAGGTATAGTGGCAGACCCTGAAGAGGGGGTGGCTCTGGAGGAGCTCGGGGACTGACTGGAGGCCGGAGAATGGGCATCCTTAGTGGGGGCTGGAGGGGCAGGCTCATTAACCTGTATCTGCTCCACATCAATCACTAAGTCTACTCCCAGTGGAGGCACCTCAACCTGCGGCTCTCTGCGTGGTGCCGCCACATTTTCCTCGTCTGGAATCAGGCCTATATCCAGGGTCTTGGTCGCCTAGATCAACTTATCACAATGTCAGACCGACACTCCAGAATCCCTATACAGCTGAAAAATGAGGGAAGGGAAGGGGTAAGTGGTGGTGGGCTTGAAGGACCTCTCATGTATCTCTGCAATAATCATGCAGGCAAAATCTATCTCGAATCCAGCAACTAGGGCTACCACCATGACTGCGCGGTCCCAAGTGAGTACATTATCAGCCTGCGTGGGGGACACCCAATTCCATATGACCAGCCAGAAGAATTTGGCCACAAATGTGAGGGTGGCCTTCTTGATGCTCAAGCCTGAGGTGCTGACCCACTCGGCGCGCGCTCCATTTGTAGCAATATGACGGGCCAACCAGCGCAATAAACTCTCCCTCTGCTCTGCATTCCTCTGGAATGCCCCGCTCCTCACTATGTCCCAACGATAATCAAACTCTATCGTATTGATAGCTAGAGTATGGCCCAGGCCGTATAGGAACCTGCGGATGGTGGCCTCGGATAGATCAATAGAAAACCCACGTACTAGTGTCACCGTGAATGGAGTCTGTGTGGTGGGCTTGACCCGTCTGTCAATAGAACCTCGGAGGGTGGCTATGTAGGAAGCATAAAACTCCCTCACGATCTCCTCGTTGTACGACCCTGGGCTACGGGCCATAGTGTCTCTTGAAGAGGTCATGAATAGCGGGAGCGATGTGCAAGCTGCCTGTGAGAACTCGACGCTCCTCAAAGACTAAATGAGCTAGCCTCTCCTTCTCAGTCATCATCTTAGCATCCATGTATATTTTCCACTAACCACGGACACACCACCGATTTGACTCCTCAGCAACTACAACAGGATCGTTGTCTGGTGGTACCGGAATGTCCCCCTCGCTAGTAGCCTCATGAGACAAGGCATCCCTACCATGTGAACTTGACCCGGACGCGGAGCCGGACCCGGATGCGGAGCTGGACCCGAAAGCAGAAGCAGACTCAGAGCCGGAAGCAGAACCAGTCAGTGAATCAATCAGTGTGTCCTCCTCATCAGACTGGGAGGCAGTGACTACGTCGGGAACCACCTGCCGGTTTTGATTCCGGGTAGTGCGAGGTGCAGTTGGGGATGTCCTCATAGTAGGTGGGACATAAGCGGGGTCGGTCTCTGCATCAGTGTCTTCATCAATCAGCCTTAAGGTTGGGGCCACAGACTTTGACTTGCCCCTTGGCATGTAAGTCGGGGTTCTCTTGGGAGCCATTGCACTTGTGGAGGAAGAATTAGTACCAAAATAAACCTATAACACACTTGAAATTTTTTTAGAACAAAGAACGAACCAAAACAAAAACTAAAAAAAATTATATACAGTGGCATCAGTGGCCACCTACGGTCTGTGGGTCCCCTTCGTAGGTCAGAGGTCCCAAAAAGTTGGGCTATGATGGGAACCATGGATGTGCAGAACACTTAGTGGATTTTCCATGTGCAGTAGACCCACAGACCTGAACTACAGTCCGTAGAAGGGGTCTCGTGGATCAAATCTGTGCTAGGTATCAGACATGCCTCATTTTTAAACCATGTTTTTCAACAATTCAACAATCACCCTAAGTCTAATCATGTATTTCAACACAATTTATGATAGTTTGTCATCCCTAGGGTTCCGTTTACACATTATTTCACATTTATTGCATACAAAACTAGGAACCCTAAGTCGAAACTGCCATTTAGACTATTTTTTCTAATCTATTTGATTACAAAGACAACACAATCAAATTCTATCGTCCCAAGGGTGTTTTTACTCTAGTTTATCATGCAATTTCAAACAACAAACAACCCAAGGTCAAGACCCACTTCGTGACTTCATGTATTGAACAATGAATATCGAAATTCAAAGTTAACGTGAAGTCTGTTACCTTACAAGTATCGGAAATGGGTGATTGTGTGATGATAATGGACTCTTTTATACCTTTGTGCTAGCCTTTCGACGTTGAACCCGGACAATGGAATCGCTGGGGAGAGGGATATGAGGATTTGGGAAGAGGGAAAGTGATATGGGAATATAGGGAAGTGATTGTGGAGTGATCTGGGGGATTTGGGAGTTTAATGGAGTGATTTAAGGAGATGAAAGGTTTAGAAACCGTTGGGAGGGAGTTTTGAATATGGGGAATGAATATAAAAATGAGGGGTTTTATTTTAAAAAGTGTTCGGGTTGGGTCGGGAAAAACCTAGGTTTGGACCCACGAGACCCCATCTACGGTCTGTGGGTCGACCTACAGACCGTAGATGGGGTATGTAGGTCACTCAACACTTAGAAAATTTCGAGGACTTACCTGGGGTCTACGGACACCATTCACGGTCCGTGGATTGAACCACGGACCGCCGATGGGGTTCATAGATCTCTACAACAGACATTTTTCTGCAGATATTACTTTAAATCCCTGCACATGTAGCAACCGTTAGGTCTTACTTTATACATTTTCTGGACACTTTTTAGACACGAACCCTATTCTATATCTAGCCAACACTAAAACAAAAATAAAATTGCAATCTAAAGAACTTCAGAAGATCAAATAAATAAAGAAAACTCCTAAATTGAAAAGAAAAACCTATAGTTGGCTAGATTGTACATTTTGGGTTGCCTCCCAAGCAGCGCTTGATTTAACATTGCGTCATGACGCATGCCTCTTGATTACTCAGACTTCATCAAGATAGTAGGCCTCAACCACCTTTTGCACATTCTCCTCTTTTCCCATGTAGACCTTGATCCTTTGCCCGTTCACCTTGAACCTTGTTCCCTCATTGTTTTCGAGCTCAACCGCTCCATGTGGGAACACTTGTGTGACTATGAATGGCCTGATCCACTTGGACTTGAGCTTGTCAGGAAACAAGCGCAACCTAGAGTTGAACAGAAGCACTAGATCACCCACAACAAATTCTCGCTTTTCAATCTTTTGATCATGATACTTATTCATCTTCTCCTTGTACAAGGCTAAACTTTCATAAGCTCTTAAGCGAAACTCATCAAGCGCATTCATGTGACTTACTCTCTGATTCGATGCGGCGCCCCAATCCAAATTCAGCTTCTTTAGCGCCCACATAGCCTTATGCTCTAGCTCTACTGGCAGATGGCAAGACTTCCCATATACAAGTTGGTAGGGGGACATACCTATAGGAGTCTTGAATGCGGTGCGATAGGCCCATAGACCATCATCAAGCTTCCTTGACCAAACGGTTCTATTTGCATTCACAGTCTTAGCCATAATCTGCTTGATCTCTCTGTTGGACACTTCAACTTGCCCACTAGGCTGCGGATAGCAAGGAGTGGCTACATTGTGGCGGACGTCATATTTCTCAAGTAGCACCTTGAACAACTTATTACAGAAGTGGGAACCTCCATCCCTGATAATCACTCTAGGTGTACCAAATGTAGAGAAGATATTCTTTTTCAGGAATGCGGTGGCACTTTTACCTTCATTGTCAGAAAGTGCAATTGCTTCCACCCAGTTCAACACATAATCAACCGCAACAAGAATATACTTCATCCCATGTGACCTCACAAATGGACCCATAAAATCAATGCCCCGTACATTAAATAACTCTATCACCAATATCGAATTCATAAGAAACTCTTTCCTCTTTGAAATTCCTCCTTCTCTTTGGCAACAGTCACAAGACTTGGCGAAATTATGAGCATCTTGGTGGATGGTAGGCCAGTAATACCCACACTACAAAATTTTATGCGCAGTCCGAATACCACTATGATGCCCACCAACAGGCGATGAGTGACACGCCTCTAGTATACTCAACATCTCAACCTCGGGCACACATTGACGAATAATCCCATCAGCACAACTACTGTACAAATAAGGCTCATCCTAAAAGAACTTCTTAACATCATGCATAAACTTTTTCCTTTGGTGAAATGACAAATCCGATGGCACCAGATCACCTGCCAAGTAGTTAGCAAAGTCTGCGAACCAAGGAATCAGATCATAAGAAGCAGCCAATACCTATTCATCTGGAAAAGCATCATTAATTTCAGCCCCATTTCCTAGATTGAGCATAGATTCTTCTTCCAATCTGGACAAGTGATCGGCAACCTGATTTTTTGTCCCCTTTCTATCTTTCACCTCAAAGTCGAACTCTTGCAGCAACAACACCCATCTAATCAACCTCGGTTTTGCATCCTTCTTAGCCATCAAATACCTCAATGCAGAATGGTCAATATGCACTATGACCTTAGTACCAAGCAAGTAGGATCGAAATTTCTCGAATGCGAAAACCACCGCAAGAAGTTCATGTTCAGTCATTGTATAGTTCTTTTGAGCCACATTTAGAGCTTTGTTGGCATACTAAATAGGATGAAGAATCTTCTTTCGCCTCTGTCCCAATACCACACCAAACACTACTTCACTCGCATCACACATTACCTAAAATGGTTGCCCCCAATCTGGTAAAATAATGATAGGTGCGGAAACTAGGTTTTCCTTCAACTCTCCATATGCTCTCACACAAGCATAATCAAAATCAAACTTTCACTCCTTTTCGAGCAATTTGCACAATGGATGTGCAATTTTTGAGAAATCCTTGATGAACCTCCTATAGAAACTTGCATGCCCAAGAAAACCTCTAATAGTGGAAGCTTTTCTATTACCTCTACTTTCGCTCTATCAACCTCAATACCCTTCTCAAAAATCCGATGACCCAGAACTATCCCCTCTTTCACCATGAAGTGACACTTTTCCCAATTGAGCACAAGATTGTACTCTTCACACCATTTAAGTACTTCAGCCAGATGGTCTAAACAACGATCAAAAGAGTCACCTACCACAGAGAAATCATCCATAAATACCTCAATAGTGTCCTCTATCATATCAGAAAATATCGACATCATACAACGCTGGAAGGTCGCTGGAGATTTACACAACCCAAATGACATTCATTTGAAGGCGAAAGTCCCATAAGGGCAAGTGAAGGTGGTCTTCTGGAGCTATGAAAATCTGATTGTAGCCCGAATAACCATCAAGAAAACAATACAAACCCTTTCCGGCAAGTCGGTCCAACATCTGATCCATGAGCGACATAGGGAAGTTGTCATTTTTTGTCCAAGCATTTAATTTTCGGTAATCCATGCAGAATCTCCATCCAGTCACGGGCCGCATCGGAACAAGCTCATTTTTTGCATTCGGAACCACAGTAATCCCACCTTTCTTAGGTATACACTGAATAGGACAAACCCAACTACTATCTGCAGTGAGATAAACAACTCCAGCATCCAACCACTTGATGATTTACTTTTTCACTACCTCTTGCATATGTGGATTTATTCTTCTTTGGTGCTCGATACTAGGCTTATGATCCGGCATGAGTTGGATTTTATGAGAACAAATGTCAGGAGGGATCCCAATAATGTCTGCAATAGTCCACACAATAGCCCGCTTGAACCTCTTCAACACGGAAACCAATGCCTCACCTTATGTCATATTCAAATCTGCCGCAATGATGATCGGTAAAGTACCATCTCTCCCCAAGAATACATACCTCAAATGTGATGGTTGAGCCTTAAGCTCCAATTTCGGAGCCTCTTCAACAGACGGTCTTGCGGGTGGAGAGTCACGATTCTTCATGTCTAATTCCAATCTCTTTGGTTTTGAACGAAATTCGAACCTATCAAGTGCGGCGACCAATTCATCATAGTCTTCAATACCATCACCCTCAAAATTCATCATTATCGCTCCTAGTGCATTAACACCCATCCTCTCTTCAATAGATACCTCAGAATCACTCTCTACAATATGATTCACTACTTATACTGACTTGAGCTCACTACTCTGCTTCATGGATCTACAGATGTTGAAAGTTACCTCTTCACTATTCAATCAAAACTTCATCTGCCCTTTCTCCATATCTACCAAAACATGCCAGTGGCAAGGAATGGTCTCCCAAGGATAATGGAAACCTCAAAATCAACCTTACAATCAAGTATCACAAAATCCGCCGGAAAGATAAAAGACTCTACTTTCACTAGTACATCTTGGAGCACATCAATGGGCCTCTTCACAGTTCTATCGGCCATGAGAAATCACATCCCAGTCGCTTTTGGATCCCCCAAACCCAACTTCTTGTAAATAGACAATGACATCAGATTAATACTAGCACCCAAATAGCACAACGCCTTCGCAAAATATAGCAACCCGATGGTACACGGAATACTGAAGGCACCAGGATCCTCCTTCTTTTGCACAAGGGACCTTGTAGCAATTGCACTACAATGTTGCAACCTATCATCATCTTCAAAAATCACGCCCCTTTTCTTCGTCACAAATCTTTCATAAACTTCGCATACCTAGGCATTTGCTCCAAAGCTTCTATCAACGGAATATTGATGGACAACTGTTTCAACATAGCGATGAACCTGCGGTATTTCCCTTCTTCATTCTTCCTAACTAACCTCTGTGGGAATGGAGGTGGAGGTCTAGGCATGGGGATAACTTTTTGGGTTATCTCTGCTTCCTTCTCTATAGCATTTTAGACTCTCCAGTAACCTCAATCTCTTCATCATCTTTCTCAACCACAATTTCAACCTCAGACGACATAGGTGGATCAATGGTCTTCTTACCCCCTCGAGTAGTGACTGCTATACAATGCTTATCATTTCTCGGATTTTGGATGGTGTTGCTAGGAAGTGTGCTAGGCTGACGTGGGTTTACTGTAGTGGACAACTGATTCGTCTACTGCTCATGTTGCTTGATCGACACTGCATGGGTGTTAACTTTTTGACCAATACTAGACAAGTTATTCCGCATCTCCTTCACATTCTCATCAGTCGAATCAAAACTCTTCATCATCTTTTGCATCATATACTCAATACATAACATACTACCCCCACCTTCCCTATTACCATAATCCCTATTACCATATTCCCAATTTTGAGGAGGAAGATAAGGACCACCCCTATCGTTTCTGTTGCCATAGTTGTTCCGATTGTAGTTGTTGTCGCAATCTTAGTTCCCATCCCGGACATACGAACCCTTTCAATTATAGTTACCATAGTTTTGACCTTGGCGCCAATTATCCGAATTGGAACCTTCAGCGTTGGCTTGAAAACCCCCTGTCTGATCATTCACTGCATAAGTATCCTCTTCATAGTAGCACTCCTCAACCAGTGGTGGATTCGTAGTCAAATAATTCACAGCATTTACCTTTTCGGCACCTCCACTCGCATGCTTCAATACCAACCCCAGTTCGGTCCTCATCTGAGCCATCTCTTCACGAATGTCATCAGCAGATTGGTTGGGTGTAGATTGAACTGCAAATGTGATCCTCCCAGTGTCTGACTTTCTAGTGCTCCAAGCTTTGTTATTCCGGGAGATTTTCTCCAATTTCTCATTGATTTTCTCAAAAGTGCACTCACCATATGAACCTCCAGCGATAGTATCAAGCACAACCTTACTATTGTCATCCTGACATCTGTAGAAGTATTCCTTCAACGACTCATCATCAATGCGGTGGTTTGGAACACTTCTGATGAAGGCAGTGAACCTATCCCACGAAATACTCACAGACTCTCCAGGTAGTGCCACGAAGTTGTTAAGTTTATCTTTGTGGTTCAACTTCTTTGACAATGGAAAGTACTTGGCCAAGAACACCTTGTGCAATTGATCCCATGTATGAATGGAGTTATATGGAAGCTCAGAAAACCACACTGCAGCATCACCGGTCAATGATAGAGGGAAGACTCTCAACCTAATGACATCCATGTCCAATTCCGATCGACCCACGCAACTCTTGCAAACACTCCTCAACTTGGCCATGTGCCCATGCGGATCCTCCGATGCCATACTAGAGAACAAGCCCCTCGCTGTAAACATATGTATCAGACTGCTAGTCACTACGAATCTATGCCCCAGAGGTAGAAGAGGTAGAACAATAGGCCCTTCAGATTCAACGGTATTGAAGTCAACCCTATAGTTATCACACAACATTGGTTCTGGTGGATTATGTACCCTCAATGCATCTCCCAGTATATTTTCACCCTGAACCTGAACATTTTCAATATCAGCCCTAGGAGGCTACAACTCAACCCCATCACCTAGATTTCCTTCGATAGGATTGATAGGGACTCCTTGATTATTCATCCTTCGCAAAGTTCTGTTCAATTCTGGATCGTATGGAGTCAGTGGTTTACCTCGACTCCGTGTACTTGGCATACATAAGAGTAGGAACCTAAGAGAAACAAAAACAAAAGAGAAAGTAAAATTAGGAAATAATTGACTAAAGTTCAATAATGTAGTTAAACTAAATCAAAAAGCCTATTCCCCGGCAATGGCACCAAAATTTGATACGCTCAAATTACACCTCCATACAGAAGTATAAGCGATCGTTATCAAGTAAAAACCCCAACTAGAAGGTTGGGGTCGATCCCACGAGGAATATGATTTAGACACTATTATATTCGTTTAGTCAATTTATTTCCGAGACAAGTAAGTAAAAGCGGGGGGGGGGGGGTTTGTGTAACAAATAACTGATTGTAGTTTAGAGAACAAGTGAGCAAGATTCAAACTTCGGTTGTTATCAATGAGAGAGA
>JAJOOR010006183.1:0-37129 GCA_036250505.1 Solanum acaule | reverse complement strand
AACATTTGTTATTGGTGTGGAAGTAGGTACATTTATGGGCAATGAAATATTTACCCTTACCTCATTAATTTCCACACTTTGTCATTCAACACTCCCACTAACTTCACCATTCTCAATGAATTTTGCATTACCGGTTTCAACAATTCTCGAACTATGATTTGGACAGTAAAACCTATACCCTTTAGATTTCTCTGGATAACCAATAAAGTAACCACTTACCGTTCGAGAATCTAATTTCTTTTCATGTGGATTATAAACTCTAGCTTCTGCTTGACAACCCAAAACCTGCAGGTGTCTTAAACTAGGCTTCCTTCCCGTCCATAGTTCAAAAGGGGTCTTTGGAACTGCCTTACTAGAAATCCTATTTAATAAATATACAACGGTTTTAAGAGCATACATCCACAATGATTTGGGTAATGAGGAATTACTCATCATACTCCTAACCATATCCATAAGTGTTCGATTACGCCTTTCTGCAACACCATTTTGTTGAGGTGTTCCTGGCATAGTATAATGTTCACATATGCCATGTTCTTCAAGGAATTTTGCAAATGGACCTGGACATTGTCCTGATTCGTTATACTTTCCATAATATTCACCACCTCTATTTGGCCTAATAATTTTCACTTTTCTATCTAATTGTCTTTCAACCTCATTAACGTACACTTTGAGAGCGTCCGCTGCTTGATATTTTTCTTTCAACAAATAGATAAATCCATAACGTGAAAAATCATCGATAAAGGTGATAAAATATTTTTCTCCACCAAAAGATGGAACATCAAAGGGTCCGCAAATATCAGTGTGTATAATTTCAAGAAGCTGAGTGCTCCTTGTGGCACCTTTCTTGGTATGCTTGGTTTGCTTTCCTTTAATGCAATCCAAACATATATCAAGATCAACAAAATTTAAATTCGGAAGAATTTCATTCTTTACTAATCTTTTCAATAATTCTTTGGATACATGACCAAAACGTTTATGCCACAAATAAGCAGAACTTTCATTTAGTGAACTACGTTTAATTCCAATATTTTGATGAATAGTAAGCAGGGATTCAGAAAAATTATTATCGAGTTTCAATCTATATAAACCATCAATAAGAACACCAGAACCATAAAAAATAGTATTCTTTTATAAATTGAAACATCCATGTCCAAACTTAAAATCAAATCCAGAAACATCAAGTCTTGAAAGGAAAATCAAATTCCTAGAAACTGAAGGAACATAAAGAGTCTGTAATAGATCAAGGTGATGTCCAGTCTCCAAGATCAATCGATAAGTCCCTATGCCTTCAATTTGAGCTTTCATGCAATTTCCCATGAACACAAAATCCTTATTTGGATTTGTAGTTTGGATCGTAGTGAATCCCTGCAACATAATGGATACATGAGTAGTTGCATCAGAATCAAGCCACCAAGTATTATTAGGAACTTTTACTAAATTTGATTCGAAACATACAAAAGCACTAAATGTACCTTTCTTTTCAAACCAAGCTTTACATTTCATGCAATCTTTCTGATAGTGTCCTTCCTTTTTACAGAAACAACACACATCAGCCTTGAGTTCCTTATGAGCATCCTGTGGAACTTTAGCAGATGCTTTCTTTTTCTTAAACTTGTTGGTCTTCACTTTAAGTCCTTTACCAGCTCCTTGACCCATGAGGTTAATGGAATGACCTCCTTGTTTCTTAAGTCTTGACTCCTCTTGAGTAAGCATACTGGACAATTCACTAATATCCCACTTATCCTTAATAGTGTTATAGTTAATTTGGAATGGTCCATACTCAAGAGGCAATGAGTTCAGAATGAACTGAACCAAGAAGGTGTCATCCACTTTCATCCCCAAGGTCTGAAGTCTTGCTGCAATGTTAGTCATCTCGATGATATGATTTTGCATACTACGCGACCCATCAAACTTCATGGTCATGAGTTCAGCCATTAGTGTACCAACGAGAGACTTATCAGTAGAACGAAAACGTTCTTCCACAAACTTTAGATATTCCCTGGCACTTTGTGTTTATGGAATAGTACTCTTAATGTTGTTAGCAACAGTCATTCGCATGAACATAAGGCTTAATCTGTTAGAGCGTTCCCATGATTTATGAAAAGACTTCTCATCCTCACTGCTCTTATCAGTAATGGCAATAGGTTTGTCATTCAGCAGAGCCAAGTCAAGATCCATTACACCTAAGCGGAACTATACTTGTTCATGCCATTCAGAGAAGTTCAATCCATTGAACACAGTAACAGACGAAGCATGCGAATGAAGGAATAACTGCAAAATAGATATACATGCTCACAAATCAGAAAATAATGTGAATTCAGTAAAGCGATAAAAATATATCGTAATTCTCCTTTGGGTAGATACTACGACACATTATCATAATTTAAATGCCAATTTTATCTTTAATAGGTAATTGAATATTTTTTAATCAAACATATACGACATCTTTGGATATACAATATATGCTTGACTAAAAAGATTAATTTACCTCATAATTTTCACTATTCGTAGAATGATTGATTCACCTTTGGGTAAATTCTTAAGTTCTAGCAATAGTGAAAGTCAATTTATCTATTTATTTTCAATATAGGCATTTCATTAACTTTCATAGATAAATGACAATTTTATGAATGCACATTTTTCTTAACCATACTAGTTTGGCCACTTTGGTGACTAACAAACTATATAAATACAAATGCACACATAATATCATAAAATTTTGTGCATGTGAATAATTTTATACATTTTAGTTTGGCCACTTTGGTGACTAACAAACTATAGAAACATAATACATGCATCAAGTGATCATAAACATGATATGTGTAGACGTTAATTTCTCTAGTTTGGCCACTTTGGTGACTAACAAACTATATAAATACAAAGCACGCATAATATCATAAAATTTTGTGCATGTGAATAGTTTTATACATTTTAGTTTGGTCACTTTGGTGACTAACAAACTATAGAAACATAATACATGCATCAAGTGATCATAAATATTATATTTCATGAACCAACCATAGAAAACTAAGCAGCTTGCTGTTATGTAAACATTATATTAAAAACACATACACCATATTGTTGCGTCTTTCAAACATAAGAATAAATAAATAAATTAATTAATTAGCAAGTAAAACGTACATAATTGCTTGCTGTTATAACAACAAAAAGTTTGTGAAAAGCAAGGCATAATTAATATGCAAAACGATCGAGAGGTTTTGCTGACAAGGGATGGGTACAAAAGTGTAGCCGAAGTGATTTAAAAATTGCAACGTTTTTTTTTTTTTTCAAAGATTATCCGTTCAAACAATCCAGGCTCGGATGCCACATGTAAGATTAAATACTTTCAGGATCTTGAACACGATAATCTTACATAGACATTGTTAGGGTCACATACATGATGCGAAAGACATCATCACAGAGAGAAGCAGAAGCGTTAATCATAAATTGGTTTCTACCTCCTTGTCTTAACTTTATGTTACCACAACCGTCAGCGATGGAATTATTGTAGAGAATATGTGATAATCCTAATGGGTGGAGGGAGGACCAATTTATAGAGGTTATGACTTAATCTGGTACGTCCATCAAGTAACCAATGTACGGACGAGATCTATTCCTTATTAAATATTATTTATGGTATTACTTGGGTTACAAGTAAACTTGGTCATAAGTAAGAAATAATTAATAATAATTCTTACATAAAACTTATCCAAGAATTAATAAATATGATTTTTTTTCTCCATAATATCTTAATTAGGAAATTAAATTATAGGGAGTATATATTTACCTAACGTGACTTTAGAACTCATCCAAGAATTAATATATATATATAGTGAAGAAAAGTTCACTAGTCTAGAAAAAAAAATTGTTGTGATGAAGGAGAAAGAAAAAATGTTGTTTTTGGGACTTTTACATAGAATTATTTTCATGATTTTTCTCTTTGTGACAATTTTCTTCAATGGAGTAGAGAGTTTTAATAGAATTCTTCTGGATACAGATGTGGATACTGATGATTTCTTTGCTCTTTTCTACATTTTGAAGCTTAATAGATCAGAAATTGACTTGAAGGTACTCTTTTCCCCCTCAAATGTCCTTTTTTTTAATCCTCAAATGTTGGAATTATTTGATTACGGTGATATCACATTTTCTATTTACTTAATTATATCACGTCATGACTCCTATGGGTGAATGATTGATTTCTTTATGTGCTAAATTATTTTTTGTGTGTGTAAAAGGTGACTATAAGACTTGAACCCAAAACTTTTACGACTCTATTACTCATCTGAAACGAATGTCGAATATATAATCATCTAAGAATAATCTATCATGTCTTTTTTGTTTACTACTTAATTAAAGTTATTTGCATTTTGCACCTCTAATGTGTTTTTTTTTTGTTTGATTGCATCCAATTATAGATAGAGGTGCAAAATACAAATGCAAATGCAAAATGAACAATTCTTTGTATTTAGCTTGTATAGATTCATAAAATCACACTTATATGAATGTCCTAGTTTTTGGGTATGTTTTTTTCGCGTGTTATTTGTATTAATGAGTATATTATTCTTTTAAAAATTAAATATTAGTAACTAATGTGATCTGAGTTTTTTGTATAAAAAAAAGGTATCCAATTAAGATTTCTTACTTTATCTCACTATTATTGTTACACACGAATTTCATGGCCTCCAAGTGACGTATACTAGGATAATGATATGAGAAGTTAATAGAAGAAACTCTATTTATAAGTCAAAAGATAAGTTTGAAAGGGAAAAAAAGAAGAAAAACATAACAGCTAACCAAATTAAATTTCTTTATAGTGTCAATATATTATTTGGTAGAATAGTACTATTAGAAGATCAAAGGAAGGTATTAGATTAATCATCTGCAAAATGTAGTGCAATTTTAATGTTTCTTTAGCTTAAAGCTTGATAAGAGATTTACTTTTTATATTAATAATATTGCAGAATTAACTTTGAACGAAAGGTTAAAGAAGCTTCCGTTTTTTAACTTTGTCTTTCGAATCTCCTAATAATTATAATGAATGTGTTACAAATATTATATTAGATTTTTATCCACAAATTTTTTAAAGGAATCATTTAGTTACAAACATTAAGGTGTAAAAAGTCTTATTATTTGTAGTTTGAAAATTAGAATATTAATGAACATTACTACTCCCTCTGTCCCAATTTATGTGACACATTTCGCTTTTCGAGAGTCAAACAGTTTAAGTTTAACCGAGAATTTGCTCATGAAATCTTCAATTTTTTTAAAATGAAATATATATATATATATGTAAACTACATAAAAAGTACTATAAGTCACAATAATTGATAATTCAAAAATATTTAAAAGATATATGAAAAATTTACGATAAAATCGAAATCCGAAATGTGTTACATAAATTGGGACAGAGGGAGTACTATTTTTATGTAGAATTCAATCATCTCTTCATACATGACTTATCCATCATTAAACTAAAGCTATATGTTTCGTGTTCTTTTTTTCAAAAAAGAAGAAAAGAAAGAGAGCAACTATTTTATCGAATTCACTTTTAAAGGTGAAAGTAAAATATAGTTGAAATTAAAAGTACAAATATCAAATATTTTACTCTACAAAATTCTAGAAAGTTCTACTAAATATCTAAGTTTTTTTTTGTACCTCCAAAAAAATCAACTTTAATTTTTCACACTCCCCCTTTAAGTGATTTTTTGGAAACTACCCACACTTGTCGTGGAAGACTTCAAACGAAGCTTTGTGCCACGTCTTGGTGAAGATCTCAGTAATTTCTTCCGGACTCCTCTTGCTTCGTCAAATGATAAAGATTAATGGTCCATGTAAATTATCACCCTGCTGAGTTTCTGAACTCCCCCTTTCTCTTAGCATCCTGTCAATAGTACTATTTGCATAGACATCTGTGATAGGCAAGTTTGGAACTCCGACGTTTAAGATTATGGAACCTCCAACTTTATAACACAAAGAGTTGTCATCAATATAAGCTTCCTCATTTGAGTCGGTGATGATCTGATTGTCAATTTCTTGTGTAGCCTCAGCACTATGATAGGATCCATCATCAGATTTCTTTTCTAGCTCTTCAATAACTTGTTTATCAGCTTTAGCGCTTCCAAAAATTATGTCATCTATCCCTTCACCTGAAATTTGGCCTTCAAGATTAGTTTCTTCATCAATTTGATCTTTATCTTTTTCCTCAACTATCAGTGTTGATCTAAGCTAGTGATTGACCTCGATATAGCAGACGATTGAACAGATATTTCAACTTTCAATATATTTTCCTCAATGCTTTCTCTGTAAAGGTCGCCACTAGCACATACAGTTTCAGATATTTCTTGTTTAGGATTGTCTTCTTTGATTTCTTCAATAGCAGCTACCATATCACCACTAGGAATATCCTAAAAAAAATTCTTGCTTCATGCCGACAACATCAGTTTCTTGCTTTTCCACGTGATCGGCTATATTATATTCTAGATCCTCAATCCAGTCTCTTTCAAAATTGATGGAAATCATGCCATCTATTGCTCGAGGCTCAACTACTAAACACTTTTCCCACTTTTCTTCTTCTTCAACAACTTTTTGAGCCATATTGCTCTCCTTGGCTCGACAATATCTTTTTATGTGCCCTACTTCACCACAACGATAACATATGAGAGGCTTCTTACCATAATGGTTAGAAAACTTTTCCTTCTCTCTAGGTGAGCTTGAACCACCTGAGGATTAAGAGTGTGACATATCTCTTGTTTTTCCTTTAAAGTTCCTCTTGTTGGCTACAAGAGCATTTTTGTAACATCTTGCAGCTAGAAAGAACTAGAAGGAAGTTTAAAATCTGGAAATGGTTATTTTTGGAAAGTATTAGGAAATCTGGAAAATTGCAAGTTAAAGTTGAGTTTTTGGTCAACTTCAGACGGCCATAACTACTAGTTCAGGATGAGTTAGGTGTAGTTCTAGATATGGTTGGGAAGCTCTTGGAATGATGTTTCCAACGCCGCGAAGTTTGCGCGATTCCGAGTTCGTATGAGCAAGTTATTCCCTTTGGAAGTTGGGTTGTTAGATTAAGAAAATGTCCAATCCGGAAATATAAGGGGTATTTTAGTCTTTTCACTGCCCTATTATTTTAATCTGATTTTAGGAGTTTAATATGTGTCAATTCAGAACTTAGTCAGTTTTAGAACTTGGGATTTCACGCTAGGGCTAAGGAGAAAGGAGAAGAGAAAAGAAGAAGGAGAAAAGGGTAAATTCATCAAGATCGATCAAGGAACTTGGTGTTGCGCCAAGGATTTACTTCTATCAGGTATGTGAGGCTCTCATAACGTTGGGATCTTTCTCCCACGTGCCAAGCATATTTATTTCAGTTTGGATTCGTCCTAAAAGTATTTGAATATTGATGATCTTGATACCTATTCTTGAATTCATTTATTGTTCTTGAATTTGACTGAGTTGGGAAGTTCTTGAGTTCGTTACGTCGCATTATAGGGTCGTTTCGAGTTAGGTTCTTATGCACATTTGCTGGGTATCTATATCTAAAAGTAATTTGAGAAAAAGAACCGAGTTTGGGTGAATTGGGGTTGGAAAACGAAGGAGAAATTTCGTCGGACGAAATTAAGGGGTGGCCGCGCGTCGCGCGCCTAGTGCCCAGATTTGATCATTTCAGCTTCGCGTTGCGGAGCTAACATGAGGTGTTCTGCCTCAAAAGACGTTTTCGGAACCAAAATTAAATTATGCCTCCGCATCGCAGACCCATCTTCAAATATTAATTTTTGGTCTTTTCTCATGTTTAACTATCTAGAATCATTCCTAAACATCATAAGATCTTTCTAGTCATAAATCTTAATCCTTGAATCCATAATTCAATTCAAGGATCAGTTAAGAGTCAAGTCAAGAGCAATTAAGGTCAAAGTCAAGAGAAGTCAAGAGTCAAGTTAAGATGAGTTCTTAAAGTTTTCAAAAGTCTTTCACAAATGTTTTAACTTTGTTTTAAGACTTAAACTTCGAGTTCAGTAAGGATGTAAAGTTGAAGTTCTTTTCTTCAAAGAAGTATATGGGGACTATGTATTCCCAAAGAGATTTAAAATGTTCACATTTAAATAAGAGCGGAAACTGAGATTTCCAAAGAGCCTTCGGGCTAGTTTTCAGAAAAGAGTAATAGCTTTCTCAATGAAGCAAGTAGGGAAACTGAGATTTCCAAGATAGCCTTTGAGCTAAGTTTTTAAGCACTAATCTCAAATCACAGAAGAAGTATGTTTTTAAAACATAAAGAGCTAATATATTTTGGGAGTAGTATTGAGCACCGATATGGGGGAGAGTTCAGACAACTCACAGCCCCCATAAACCATATAGCCACCATGGGTAGAAAAGGGTCATACTTTTTAGATGAACCCTTTTCACAATAGACTAGTGGATCCACTTAGTAGTTCAGGTCCTATACATTTGGCCGGGTATATGATGCGCTGGCAGCGTGAGGTAGATCGTTGTATCATCACTATAACTCTTATGTGATAGTTGTCGGTTAGAGAAACTCCCACAGAAGTTATTGTATTTTATATACATCAGTTATTGTATTTTTACATACATTTCAAAGTTATGTTGTATCCTTGTGTATACACAGAGTTGACATCATGTTTTTAAACAGCTTTTCTTTATATTGCACTTGTTTTAAACTGCTTTATATTGAAATGAGTTCAATTAAGTATTCATGAGTTGAGAAGAGCCAATGTAAGTGTTTCTTTCAGATTCCCTTTCAAGCCTATGTTGTTTTAGCATTCCAACTCGCATACTCGTACATTCAATGTATTGATGCCAGTTGGCCTGCATCGTCTTATGATGCAGACACAGGTAACTCGGATCGGCATTTCGGCGCATCGTTGATCCAGTGAGCAGTTCAGAGTCTGTTGGTGAGCCTCATTGCATTCTGGAGGGTCCATTTCATTATTTTCTAGTTTAGTTCATTAGGATGTTCTGGGGTTTGTCCCAACATCCATCTCAGTTGTTATTAGAGGCTTCATAGACAGCCAAATGTTAGTTCTTTAGTCTTTTCATTGTCATTATTCCATGTTGAGACTTGAGTTTGCCTTAATGGCCAGTTGAATGTTCCTTTATAACATTCTAGTTTGTTATATGAACTTATCTTTGTTGAGTTTAAGTCTTCCGCTGAGTTAAGTAAGCCAAGCCAAGGGTTCGCTTGGGGCCAACAATGGTCTTCGAGTGCCAGTTCCGCCCAGGGTGTAGGCTCGAGGCGTGACAATTTTCTTCTCCTTCTTTGACAAATACACTAGCCAACTGCTTGGCTGGTAGTTCCTGTGACGTCAACAAATTTTCAAATCCATCCAAGGATGGTTGTTGAGCTCATCCTTGAATCGACGTCACAAATGGAATATAATTTGGCTTCAAACCACAAATGACTATTCTTGTTATTCGTGCTTCAGAAATAGCCTCCTCCGAATTTAATAAAGATGTCTCAAAACATAAATTCTTAATCTTCAAAAAATACTCAGCGATAGAAAGGTTACCTTTAATCGTGTTAGCCAATTCATTCTCCAATATTTGTAATCGAGCTTCATTCTTCTTGTAGAACAAACGATCGAGGGTCCTCCATCATGAGCTGATTTACACCTTATAATATGATCAAATAAACTGGAGGAGATTGTCCTCTTCAGAATGAACTTTGCCTTCGCATTAATCTACTTTCACTTCTTGTACGCACTGCTATTTTTTGGTCCTTCAGTAGGAGGACTTGTGTTACTCCCATTCGCAACATCTCACAAATCCTCGTCCACAAGGTATGATTTCATACATGTCTTCCATACCTTGTAATTGGACTGATTCAATAACTCCATCTCCAGTCCATTAACACGACCGCTAAACTCCATATAGACAAACCAATTGAATCTACCACTAACCCGATCTTGAATAAAATCCAAAAGTCAACGTATGACTATGGCTCTGATACTATGTAGAGAATAGTAGAAGAAAAGTATAATCAGAGAACCTTCTTCTAGCCCAAGATTGTTAACTAAGATCGGAAGATTCAACTAAAGAAGAGGAAGCTAGAAAGGAGAACTTGTTTATGGAAGAAGGTTCTTCAAATTGTCTTTGGTTTTGGTTGTTCTTGGGTTTGTTACAAATGACTAAGGCATTCCTATTTATATTTGTGTAGGGATGATTCTAGATACTAACGATCTAGACTATTCTAATCTTTTCTACATATATTTCCCTTAAATATCTAATATTGTAGACTATCTAGATTTTTCTTTAAGTACAAATATCAAAGATATTTACTCTACAAAATTCTACTAAATATCTAAGATTTTTTTTGTACCTCCAAAAAATCAACTTTAATTTTTCACACTTTTAACATGTTATGATGTTGTACACTTTTGTAAAAAGGGCTGCAACGGTTTTACTCAAAAGGCCTCACACCATTGAGATTACTCCGTCCCCTTATATATAACTTCTTTTTCTTATCAACTTCCAATATGATATATAGTTTATCTGCATATATTTGTGTTTTTTGAGAGTTGATATTAAAGGCTTTCCTAGACAAATCATATTGATAAAACTTTTTGGTGCAGGCAATAACTATTAGCACAAATGGATGGGCTGATGCAGGGCATGCTGTAAATCATGTGTATGATATGCTTTACATGATGGGGCGTAACGATATTGCTGTTGGCGTGGGAGGTGAAGGTGGAATACTTCCCAATGGTACCATTATGCCAGATGTTGGTGGATATCTCCCTATAATTGATCAGGTGAACAAATTTTTTGCATTTAAACTACCTTTTGACACTATTCTGCAGGTTGAAATTAAGCATTTGTTTCTAATGTCAAAATGTCGTTTAGTTATAAATCTCCATGCTTGCCCTTTTCTTGAAATGCTACAAAAGTTTTACTGATTTGTTAGGGAGATGGTACAGCTGGATATTGTAGATATAGACAAACTGTACCTGTTGGTCATGGAGGACGCTTGGATATAGACTCAAATTATGGATTCCGAAAGAGCTTCCTTCCACAGGTACCATTCTTTTGTTGTCCTAATCATATCAATCAAGACTATCATTCACTCTTTTCACTAGATCCGATTTCGCCCCATACAGTGTGCATAACTTGTTAATCTGGAACTTGTATCCAGGGCAAGAGACAATATTCTCCTCTTCGACAGCCAACTGCTCAGCAAGTAATGATTAACACAATTTCTTCAGGGCCAACCGTAGTTTTTCTCACAGGATCACATACAAACCTTGCGCTATTTCTGCTAAGCAATCCACATTTAAAGAAAAATGTTGAGCACATTTACATAATGGGAGGTGGTATAGGGTGCTGCCCAAAAAACTCGACCTCTTCATGCCAACCTGGACAGTGTGGTGACCCTGGCAATTTATTCTCAGATTACACAAGCAACCCTTACACAGAATACAATTTGTTTATGGATCCTTTTGCTGCTTATCAGGTATTACAAAAATCAATAGGCATTTTTTCTGCACATTCTGTTCTCGAGACGTGACTTCTAGTCATGCGTTGTAGGCTTGTAACCACTCTTAATGATCATTTTCCTTATAATGTAGGTGATTCATTCTGGTATTCCAGTTACTCTTGTCCCATTGGATGCCACAAATACCATTCCCATAACCAAAGAGTTTTTTGATACCTTTGAGAAGAATCAGCATACCTATGAGGCACAGTACTGTTTCAAGTCCCTGAAAATTGTTCGTGATACTTGGTTCGGTGACCAATTCTATACGGTAACATTTACAATGTACATATTGACTATACTGTTTGATATGAAAACATCACCTTGAACGTAATTAAGATGATAATGTTGCTGGATGCAGAGTTTCTTTATGTGGGACTCATTTATGTCTGGAATAGCTGCTTCAATCATGAGGAAACAACACAACTATCAAGGAGAAAATGAATTTGCAGAAATGGAGTATATCAATATTACTGTAGTTACTTCAAATATGCCATACGGGATATCGGATGGATCAAATCCATATTTTGATGGGAGTAGAACTCCCAAGTTCAACTTGGAAAGAAATGGAGTTCACAGTGGTCATGTTCAGACTAGACTTCGTGATCCATTTTGTGTAGTCAAGAATGGGAAGGGCAAATGCCAGGTGAAGATTGTAGTTTATGTTTCTAGTAAAACGTTGTCATTTCATTGGTAACTTGCCAAAACATGAGCTATGATTCGTGATCCATTATTTGTTCGATTATTGTACTTGTGTATGTGTTCTGATTTAATGCTGTTTATCAGGATGGTTATACAAAAGAAGTTGTTGGGCCAAGTGGAGTGCTTGTTCGTGTTGCTGTAAGAGCAAAACCTAATCAAAATCCTAAAAGTGCACTAGACAGAGAATTTTTCGTTAGCTTCCTAGATGTACGTTAATTCCTCAGTTTAAATTGGTTGTATTTACAGATTCTAAACTAGGAGACAACTTATTTCTATGTTTTTTCATGTTTTCAGGTCTTAAACCAAAGAGAAAATTCAGGATTGTTCAATTTTTCTACACAGTTTCCTCATTACAGAGGAGAACTCCACAAACCAGATTTCAGGGGCAAGCATCTCGGGAAGAATGTTGTGTTTGATATGGATATGAGTGCTGGAGATTTTATAGCTCTTGTTTATCTCCTTAAGTTACCAGTTGAAGAAATCAATCTCAAGGTATGATGCCCTTCCCTAATCTTCAGTATAATAGTTCGATCAATGTTTACCACCTTCGATTTGAGTTGGAACCAATCCATAATCTTAACATGGTATTGAACTCATACTCTTAATTTACTCAATGTTGGACCTCATATTGTATTGTCTACACACCAGAAGTTTTAAGCTGGGGATATTAAGTGTTCCACATTGGTTGAGCGAATGGGATGTTGTCTCTTAACTCTTTATTATGAAATCTTGGTCAGTTTAGGACTAAGTTGAAGAAGCAATGCTTATCTTTGTGCAATCTCTTCTTCTGTTCAGGCTATAATTGTGAGTCCAACTGGCTGGGCAAATGCTGCAACAATTGATTCAGTGTATGATTTGCTTCATATGATGGGTCGTGATGACATCCCCGTGGGCCTTGGTGATGTGTTTGCAATGAACCAGTCTGATCCTGTTTCCTCTGTAGTTGGTGACTGCAAGTACAACAAGGTTATCCCACAAGGCAGCGGTGGATTTCTCGACTCAGACACTCTCTATGGTTTATCTCGTTCTTTGCCTCGTAGTCCTCGCAGGTACATTGTCTACTCTTAATATGCCTATGGTAGAAGCATTGGCATTCCATGTTATGTGTCTAAAAAAATTTAGTTCCTTTAGGTTCATGGTTTGTACTCTACTTTTCTGCTGATATACCAACTTGATGTAAATAATTTCAGATATACAATGGAAAGTTTTGTTAAATTCGGAGCTCCTAGGGACACTGATCATCCTAAACTCAAACAACCTCTGGCACTAGAAGTATGGGAGTCAGTGGTGAAATCACTGGATCCAGGATCCAAGGTTACCATTTTAACCAATGGCCCATTGACCAACATAGCAAAGATTATTCTCGCAGGCAAAAATATGACCAACGCCATCCAGGCAAGTGTTCCTTCTATCCTTATGATCTTACAAGAGATAATCAACTACAACAAATGTTGTTTGAGTTTACAGCTCGAGATATCTATAATAGACATTCCTCAGTGAAAAAACTCTTTCTTTTGAATTATGATGCAGGATATACTAGTTGTCGGAGGGCACATCAATCATGACAACACTGATAAGGGAAATGTATTCAATGTTCCCTCAAATAAATTTGCGGAACTGAACATGTTTCTTGACCCTCTGGCAGCAAAGACAGTTTTGAGTTCAGAACTCAATATCACTCTCATTCCACTTGGCATACAACGGAAATTCAGTGCATTTCCTAAGATTCTTAAAACACTTCAGCTAACTAAGAAGACATCTGGAGTAATTTTTGTGAAGCGTTTACTGTCAAAGTTACTGCACCTGCAAAAGACACATCCTACATACAAGCATATGGTATATAATCCTCTTTTAATTTGTCCTAAAGTCTTTCCTCGTATAGCATCTAACGTGCAACATTTCAGGATATATTTGTTGGAGAAATACTCGGAGCAGTAATTTTGGCTGGTGATTCTGTACTGAAATCAACCTTTGATGTCAAGAAAATTAAAGTCACTGCGACTGGGTATGAATCTGTAGATGGACAGATAATTATCGATGAAAAGCAAGGCAAATCAGTGAAAGTACTGGAGAATGTGGATCATTTATGTTATTACAATATTTTTGCAAATAGACTAAGTGATGAGAAGTAGTCAGCTGTAGTTGGAAGCTTTAATAAGCAGATCCATTTTGCTGTATTATATGATTTGTATCTTATGAATATGTAATACTATTATATATTATTGATTGAAATGTCATCATTTTGCAGTACATCTTCATCCAAGGAATTCGTCAAAATCCATTCGGATTACTTGTACTTTATATTAAAAATAGATGTCTACTTTTACGTCCAATTTAGAAAATTGAGAGGGGATTTTATCACTTAGCTCTTAATTACCTTTATTATTAACTATAGTCATTTTCAAATGCATTTCCCAAAACCTTAAATTTATTATATTCAAATGATGATGTAATAAAATTGTCATGTTCCTCAAAGGAATGTGTCAAGTCAATAGTGAACAAGTAAAAATAAACGGAAGAAGTATTAATAATGTAAATTAAAAAGCTCAGAAATCTTTTAGAATTCCAATAGTCCCACCAAAAAGTGTAATTATCTATTTTGACTTACCATAAACATTATGAACAGAAGAGGAAATGGGAAACTATTAATTCGTATGTTGATAGTATTTGTTTCTTGTACATGAATTGATTCATGTTAGTTGCAATGCAAAGTGCTTTCCTTTTTCCTTTATATAAAGAGGAATTTTCATAAATAGTTATAGTTTGAACTATAATTATGAATAATAGTTATAATTTGTTTTGCGAGTTTTTGGCCAAAAACATCCTTATACTATACTCCAAACTTAAACTACATCCTTAAAATATATTTTTTGGCAAAAAACATCCTCTAAGCATTTGAAAGTTCATAATTTTCATTCTTATATTACATATCGTCAAAAAACTAAGGGATCCTGCAAAAAGATGAGCAGTTCACGTGGCTATCAACAAAAGTTTTCCTGCATAATTTCATTACATGCTATAAGAAGCTTCTGAAAAAATATATTAAAAATCTTAGGCACCATTGCTTACTGAAACAAAAAAATGATTGGAAGGTGTAAGGATACATGATCTCCTCTTTCTCATTTACTAACGGAAAGAAATTGGAGTTTAGTTATCTTTACCTTTTTCAAAGTCAAACTGTATTTAGATCAATAATTTTTGGGGGAAATTTGATACTGAAGTGATCAAAATATAAATTATATCTCGCATTTGAGTTTCGTTCTACATTATTAGAAGCGGATGTCTCTAACAAACACCACTTCTGGCATATTCAATTGAGAAAAAACATATTTCAACTAATAATATTTTATTATTAAATCACATGAAAAATAAATGAAAAAACAGTCAAATTAAAAGATTTTGCATAATGTTAAACTCAATTACCAAAAAAGTTCACGATAATATTATGGCGTATCTCATAATAATAAATATGAAGGGATGACTTGATTTTTGTGGGATCTGTTAGTTTTAGTATAAATTCAAGTAGAAGGATGAAAACAGTTCACTTTCAAATACTTGAAGGATGTTTTCTGCTAAGAATGATACTTTAAGGATGTAGTTTAAGTTTGGAGTATAGTTTAAGGATGATTTTAGTCAAAAACTATTTGCTTAACTATAATTCATAGCAACAGTTTTAGAGAAGAGACAGAGGCAAGTAAAATTGAGAGTGATAGAGGAGAGATGCGAGCAAATCAAGAGAGATAGAGGAGAGATGCAAGCACACAGATACAACATGTACTTCAATTAAAACTGAGATACACATATATACAATCTCTTCTCTTTCCCAAATCCCGTGTACCCCTTTCATCTCTCTCCCAAATCCCAATATCGTATACATATACACATATTAGCTTTGAAACTAAAACATAAATACACAGATACACATTGTATTACTCCTAAAATAAATAAACAAATACAATCTATATCATTTTTTTGTGATACATAAATGAAAAGAACATTGATACAATGTCTTAATATTGTATCCTCTAAAATAAATACACAAATACAATTTTGTTTTATAGCAGTTGTATCCGTTTTTTTTTATACACAGATACAATCTGATAATATGTAATAGTTTTTTTTGATATATAGTACAATTTTTTCTAGTACTTAAATACAATTGATTATATCAATTGAAGAAGATACAATTGATAATGTGTATCAATCTAAAAAGAAAGAAAATTCAAATATTGACTAACAAATCAACAATCTAAAATGAAAATTTTTAATATATCAAAGTTAATCTAATAAAAAATGAATCAATATTGTCACATGATATATGATAGATCCCGGCAAGCAACCGTCCCAAAGAATTTCAATTGGCTTTTTACAAAAAAAAAAAAGGTTAGATAAATATAAGCACACATGTTGATACCTACCCTTCACTCACTCTTCTTAAATAGTATTCCCTTCGTTTCAAAAAGAGTAGTCTGGTTTGATTTGACACAGAGTTTTAGAAAATAAAGAAGACTTTTGAATCTTGTGGTCCTAAATTAAAGTTATGTCAAATATACTAAATTGCCCTTTAATCTTGTGGCTTTAAACATGCCACGTGGAAAGCTGAAATTAAAATGTTACCAAAAAAGAAAAGAGGTCATTATTTTTTAAACAAATTTAAAAAAAAAAAGGAGGTCATTCTTTTTTAAACGGAGAGAGTAGAAAATAGACAAAAAAAAAAGTGAGTAATTTTTGAAAAATTGAAAAGGAAAAAATTGCATCTTTGCTAAGACTTAATTTAAATTTTTCTTTATCCTCTCAAATTTTTCGAGTTGAAAAACTTTTATATAGATAACGAAGTTGTGCCAACTCTAATCTTTCTAAATCATGGCTCGATTAAATTATTGAAATTCATTATGTTGGTGAACTTATTTTTTTAATATGATGTTATATTGTTTTACATTTTGAAAAGTGACATTGTTAAGAAAAAAATCGTGTGTACACCACTAAAAATGCATGAATGATTCTTTAATATGAATTTTCGAATTTTGGCTTTTGAAGATTATTTATTTGTAGTTATTTTTCAGTAAAATTTGAAATGAAATATGTTCTGTGGTTTAATTTCAAATTTGGGGTTTTTAAATTGAGAATATGCTAGGTTTTTATATGAGATTTGATTGTTTTTAGGATTTATTTAGTAAATTAGATTCGAGTTATTGCATTATTTCAGTATGCCCCTTTCTTCTTTAAGTTCCAAAAATTAACGGAACTATACAGCTCATATTGAGTTTAAATATAGCGCAGCGGTATGATTTCAAATTCAAGATTTTTGACATTTATGTAGAGTTTGATACTTCAGATTAGTTTCTACAAATTATAGGTAAAAGTACATTTTGGTATAATATATTTTAATTAAACAAAAAGAATACTCTAGACTTATTTGAATAGAAGGAGTTGACAAAAAGCCTAAAATCCTTCTGTCAAGCTGGATGAACAGCAAACATGTTCCCTCTCTACTGCTCCATATATTCTTTAGTTCCTCACACATAGATTCTGTGTGCAACAAAATTCTTAGGTTTTCTTTCTATAATAGAAAGAAATTATTATGTTTTACTCTTCTGTTCTTCTAATGCTTATGCAATTTGGCAATAATTTTTGGAAAATACAAACTTAAGTGAATTGGATGACAATGTTCTGTTTGCACCAATTAATTGAAGAAAACCACAAACTAATATTGTAATTTCTTGTGAATCTAGAACAGCCAACATATCATAGGTTAAACACCAGAATTTGATAAGCCAAAAGACCGGTTATATCTGGGGTTTCGATACATATGCAGTTTGATAAGTCAAAAAAATCCTCTCTCTTCGTTCGAGCTGAATTACATCCACCAGCTATCAGTATTTCTGAAACACAAATACAATTTTTTTCTAATACATAGATACAATTGGTTGTATCATCGAAGAAGATACAATTGATATTGATAATAGATGTATCGGTTTTTCTGATATACAAATACAATTGGATGTATCAATATGAGAAGAAAAGAAAATTCAAATATTGAACAACAAATCAAGAACTTAGAATGAAAAATTTTGATATATGTATGTTAGTAATTCAATAAAAAGAATGAATAAAAAATCAACAGTTACCTAAAAAACACAGGTATAGATAATAATAATTTAAGTAAGACTCTAGAATTTCATATCAATAGAGATGGAGAAGAAAGAAAATTTAGATAATAATTGTAGAGAGAAAGTACGAGGAGGAAATGTGAGAGGAGATAGAAAATGCAAAAGAAATAGAGAGGGAGAGAGAAGACAGTGAGAGCTGGAAAAGCTACCCTCTCCAAAACTTCAACCGATAGTAAGTAAGCTAGACAAAAGAGTAAAGTTGAAAAATTGAAAAGAAACAAACTAACTCTGCTTCTTTGTTAATACTTGATTTAAGTTTCTTGTTTATACATATTTTTTTCGTGTCCAGGTTAAAAAAGGAAACTTCTGGAGTTGAAAAATGGAAAAGAAATAAACTAACTTTGTGTTTTTGTTAAGACTTAATTTAGGTTTTCTATTTATGCTCTCGAAGTTTTCATAGTATTAATCTAGAATCGTCATGTATGGAGTTAACACGTGAACTTGTTGGTTTAAGAAGAAAGCAAATACATTATTGGTTTGAAAAATCCACTTTGTAGTATCGTTCTAGAATCGTTATGGATCAAATACATTATTGGTATATATGCCACTGAAGATCGGGGAATGATTCTCTAAAATTTGGTTTTAAAGATTATTTATTTGTAGTGGTCTTGGCATCTTTTTAGGATTTATTTAGTAAATTGAATTTAAATAATACATTAAAATTCCATTAGTACGGTTAATTATGTTTGTTTTCTCTTTATCTTTTTTACAAAGAGAAACAATAATATATTAAGTTAGTTAGTTTGAAGCATACGTCTCATATGTTGAGTTTAAATATAGTGTAGTGTTACGATTTCAAATTCAAGATTTTTGACATTTATGTGGAGTTTAACACTTTAGATTAGTTTCTACAAATAATTTGTAAAAACACAGTTTGGTATAATATGTTTTTAACAAAATAAGAATACTCAAAACTATTTGAAAGAACTTGACCAAAAGTCCTATCGATCTGGATGAACAGCAAATTTATTTCCCTACATATATTCTTTAGTTCTTCTCACATAGATTCTGTCTGCAACATAATTCTTAGGTTTTTCTTTCTATTATAGAAAGATATTAGTATGTTTTTACTCTTTTGTTCTACTTTTTACTCTTTAGCAAATGAAACTCTTCTTGTTCGAAATCAGAAAAGAATGAATCCTCAACATCTGTTCAAAACAGCATTCCATCGTATAATGAATGCTAAAGAAGCCAAATATCAGTAGAACTCAAGGTCATAGAACAGATTGCAGGGTTTTTTTTTCATTTAAAAACAGCGAGATAAGTATCAGTGTTTCATCAATAATTTACAGCAAGCATAGACCAATCTGATGGATAAAGTTGATAATGTGATCCACAAGGAAATCACTAAAAGAAAACTCTTCTCTGCAAACGGAATTCAGTAAGCTTTTTCCTTCACTAGGGCTAATCCCGTAAGCATTGAGTTATTGCACCATGGGAATTGCTCCTCCAGCAGCTACAATCTGCTGCTCCAACTGTTGCCAAGAAGAAGGCGAGTTACTTAGGTATCTATGAAATTTAGTAGCTTAAATACAAATTTTCCGTATTGTAATCAAGAGGAGAGCTTCCTATTTGGCATTTGCTAATGGAAGAAGCCAACCAGTAAAGGGATATAAGAATCATCCTTACCTCGAATAAAGTTTGAAGCTTGCTCTTCACAAGCAAGTACTCTTGTTTTATTTGTTGCAAGCATCTCAAGCACCTAAAAGATCCGATCAACCAGAAGTTAAGAAGCAAATCATGTAAATAACTTGCATCCCCAATGACACAAGACAGTTCATCATTTAAGGTACACTATGAACCTATAGTATTTCTTATTGATTACTCCCTCTGTTTCAATTTATGTGCATGAAGTTTCAGAAGGAAAGGATTTTTTTTGCAACTTGTAGTCTTAAAAATGTCATAACATTTGTGGCGGTAGGACTTTTGAAACTTGTCAACTTAAACATGTCATAACATTCGATTGACACACCGGTATATCACTCAACATAGCCTTAAACTGGAAACACAGGCATACTCAATTTCTAGTACCTAATTGGTTGACACATTATACACCAGGCAAAGCAAGAGATTAACATAGCTTGGTCAAAATTAATCAGTAGGACATCATTGTATGAATAACCGATATGACTGTACTTATTGGATTGGCTCATCTTATCAGAATTACCTACTCAACAACCTCAAGAGAAATTCAATATTATTCTAAGCAAGATTACTAACCAATTTTACTACATGATCTAAAACTTTCAACTTCTCAAGAGACTTCTAACGATATAAGCTGTGCATAGGGAAAGAACCAGAAAGCAATGAAACTTACGTTTCAGTGTTCTGTTCTTCGCAGCAGTTGCGGAAAGGGACACAGCAATTCTTCACTCTCTGAGCACCAACACTGTTCAGTCGATCATAAACACCAAAAAAACACCTCAGGAGAGTAAATATCGAAAGACCATATCGCCAGATTCAAGATTCAACCTTTTTAACCTTTCTACTCATGAAAAATTATAAGATTTGCAAAAACTCAAAGAAAGCTTTAAGGTCTTACTGTACCTGGAGCTGCTACCTTTGAGCTGATGAACATGAGCATCAACCTGCTTAAAGTCCACATTGGGCTGATCTCTGAGAAAACATACAACAAATTCAAACTAAAGAAAATGAAAAGAGAGAATATGCTTCCATGGATGATCAAGAAGGCAAAAAGGGGGTCAATACTCACAAAGCCATGGTGAGATCATTGAGAAGTCTTTCTGAATCTTCAAAGAAAAGAGACACAACTTCAACTACAAAATCAGGGTTACTATCATCTTGCAGTTGTTGAAGCTGACTAAACTGAGCATCCAAGAATCCCTTTTGAATCAAAACAGCAAAATACATCAACTCTAAACCAGAAAGACAAAAACAAAAACAAAAACAAAAGCAGAAATCTAACACCAAGAACCCCTTTTGAAAGGCCCAAAAAAGTTCAGCAAAATACAAGTCAAAAGCACAAGGGGCTCCAGGAATTCATTTCGATTCAAAACAACAAATCAAACATAAGGAAAACAGCAAAAAAAACACAACCACCAAAGAATCAAAAGATCATAAACAACAAAAAAAAAGTAGCAAAATTGCAAAAACCCCACATAAAGAATTCTCCTTTTTCACTTACCTCACGAAACAAAGAGGCCATATATTCAACAAAGCTCCTCTGCAATTGACCCACTTCCATTTCCTTGAATCTTGATTATGTCCTCACTCTAAACTGCAAGAAATAGAACTGTTGAAAAGATTTTAGAGTTTCGTGGACAGATCTGGAGGGTATATAAATGGGGAAATTAACGGAAACAGAGTGCTGCAGAGAAGAAGAATCTAAAGAATAACCTGTATTGGAGAGAAGGGGGGTTGTGGGGGCAACAGTCAAAGATATAGTAGTACAGAAATTGATGTCTAAAATTGTAACCTTTTTAGCTGAGCCCTTTGTTTGATTGCTGATTCTATTCCTTACTGTCATAGAAGAATTGGAGTCCCCACCATTTCCACTTGCCCCCCACCACTACGGTTTTATTCATGTCTCCACCAATTATTACCCTTCCCTTTACTATGCCATAAAAGTTCTCATTTTTACTTTACTAGTTTGGGAACTATTGGCCCAAATGAGAGTCTATCATAGGGTGGGTTCTGAATCGAATCGAATCGAATCGAATCGTAATCGACTTATTGATTTATTGTAATAGGTAGTAATTGAATAAATGGTTGGTGAACGAATTAAAATTTTATAATTGATAGTTTATTAATTGGGGGAATTACTCATTTTATTATTGGGTAAACTGTTTACTCATTAAGAATTATCGTAATTACATTTTATAACGGTAAGTAGATTTGTTAAATAAATGTTTATGTGCATGCATCTTCAAAATTTTAGACTTTTATATATTTTGCGATGATTTACAATCACATAATTACCAGTTTAAGTAGAGCTAAAAAATTTGTTTTGTTTGATTGGAGATCAATATATTGGTGAGTGAAAGTGAACGAAGGCACAAGAAATGATTGAGATAATACACTGTCTGATAATCACCCGTTAGTTATTAATTCAATGTCAAACCAACATATATCTTATTGGTTGACTAGCGGATTAGTGTAATTAAAATCTCTGGTAAGTCAATCTGTTGAGCATAATTATCCGCTTGATCCATTCAATAAACTCCCCTAGTCTGTTTCATTTAGCTTATTTTAGATGTTTTTAAGTTAAAATATATTTTAATATTTTGATAAATTTAATTGATATAATGATTTGAAAGTATAATTGATCTAAATACATTGTTAAAATGGATTTGAGGTTTTAAATTTTATCAAATTAGACCAATAATCTATTGATGTTGTTCCTTCCTCTCTTTTCCTTGCACACCCAAAATACACACACTCTCTTTCGCTTCTAGAACATTTCATTAGGTACACATTTTTTAAATCTTTAGATGTGATTTCATTACTATTGGAATTAGGTAATAGCCACTATTTTTTTTTATGAAAGTGGTTATTGCAATAATGATGATGGTAATTAGTTGATTTATTTTCTTTGCTTGATCAAAGTGAAATGAATAAGTCAATATGTATATATAGTCGAGTGATTGAAATGAGTCATGATTTTGAAGAAATTTACATGTTGAGTCGTTGTTTTATCTTCATAATTGGAGCTATTATAAAGTATCATCGATATTTTGTTAAATTCAGAGGCAACTATTGTTGAAATTCGAAGCTTCAAAATTTGAAAATTAAATTTCTGAAATAGGCTCCACTTTGAGTGGGGTTGTTGCAAAGATCAAGTTACATATTGAGGAGCCTAAATATATTTTTTTGGACAATTTGGTGTAGCTTTTGAGGTGTTTTTTTAATGAATATGATATTTAGATTCAAGGTCATGAAGCCAGTTTTTTATTTATATAATAATAATGTATATTATTGTATATGGGTGTACAAATATCTCTTATAATATTATATATTGGGTGTATAATATTTATATCAATTTTTATACATTTTTGTTAAAAAATATATATGAAATTTTTGTATATTAATGTATACTGGATTATGCATTGGGCTAAAGATGCGTAATGTAAGTTAAGTTTTGTGATATATTTTTGTAATGTAAACTAGGTAATTGAATATTTAAGAATTTTTTTTCATTTAAAAATGTGTATATGTACACTTGATTTTAAGCTAAAATTATTAAAATAAGTCAAAAATAACTAACTTATGCTTTTGACTTATTAGTTAAAGGACAAAAGTCAATCCGAAATTTCGAATCAATTAATAGTTTGTTTGGTCAAATTTGTAAAATCAGTTTATTTATTTATTAAAAAAAATATTATTATTGAGAAGCAGTTTGTGTTTGACCAATAAATTTTAAAAAATAATTAAATATTAAGCAAATTTAAAAAATATTTTCAAGTATATATTTCTTAGAAGTACTTTTTTAGATTACTTTTAAGGAAACGATAATTTAAACTTTAAATATATGTTTCTCAAAAGTGCTTATTTAATGTGTCGAATATTGAGCCGATATTATTTTAGTGACATAACCTTTAATAAGAGGTCATGTGGCATAAATATTATTGAAAAATTATATATATTTTTTGTTAAAAAATAATGACATGATTGAACTCTTTTTAACGGCATTGACATATAAACTCAACTTTTAACAAATGATATATTTATAATAATTCGATACCATATTTGAATTTTTTCCTATATCGAATTGATTTCATGAATGGTCATCAAAATATCATATTTATAATAATTTGATACCATATTTGAATTTGTAATAATTGTTAAAGAATTACATTTTTTCAATCAATTATATACGTTCTCTATATGCCCAAACGTAATATTATCACTTTATTTTTTAATTATATATTAATTATAAACATAGTTTTGAGATGACGATTGAAATGAAATTTAACATCTATAATCTATTAAATGGGGGATAGCACATTCTTAATCAATATGTCAAGATATATTTTCTTAGTAAATTTTTTGTTTTATATTGCACTGAACAAGTATTTAACGATAGATTTTGATGTCATTTTGTATATTTTATTGGAATATCAATGAGTTTGAATCTTTATATTACAACATATACTTCGGTGTACCATTTTTCTTGAGTATCTAAAAATTATGTTGTGAAGTAACTGAAAAATACTAATGAAATACATCAACACGTTTTGTTATTCTTTGTCATATTGATATGATAAAACTCCTTTAAATATTTCATTTTTCAATCGTTCTTATTCCTTTTTCAAATATAAAATTTAGATTTGTATGATTTTTGCATAAATCACATCTATTGGTATCTTAGATTCTTTAGTTACATTTATATCAAAAGAAAAATGTTATGTTACACTCGTCAAATATGATTTTTCAAAAAGTAATCTAAAAACGTTACGCTGTTGATTATTAAGTCTCAATATATTCAACCTCGAATAAGAACATGATTATTTTTTGAATTACTAACTTGCTTACTATATTTTTATCTATATCTTTTATATGAAATATAGAGATAAATAGATTCATATTAACTATGTGAAAATATTTGATAGATAAGAAACCTCTTCACATATTATATAGAGAATAATAAAATTGAAGGTTAATTAAATTGAATACTCTGATAATATGCTTTAATTTCAAATATACTCTTTGCATTTTCAAATCAAATGATTACACCTCTTTCTATATGATATTAATACATGGACATGACCCCACGTGAGATATATGTTCATAACTAAGTATATTAATAAAATATAATTTAAAAATTTAATCATAAAGTTTTTATGTACTAAATTTTGTGATTTTATTTATCAAATGCATGAAAAAATATTTTTAGCATAAATATTTATCCTATTTTTAAATTTCATAAAATATATATTAAATATTTATATTAACAACTTTATTTATTTTGATAACTATATTTTAATATATTTCAAAAGAGTTATAAAGTATGATTTTCATAGTATAAAGAATATAAGTATTTAATATTAAAATATATGCTTGGAGTGCAATTAACTTATAAGTAAACCAAGGCAAAAAGAGAACAATTTTGACTCACAAATTTGCAAAATCATCAATTATGGGATCAATATTTTCATTCATTAGATTTTGTTTTTCCATTACTTCTTTTAATTCATATAAAATAAAACGTGAAATAAAAAATAGATAAACTAAAAGTGAGGTAAAAAAATAATAAAATAAAATAATAGAAACACAAGTTATAGTATTGGTTCATTAAATGACACTTTTTTTCAATTGTTATTTTTTATTTTGACAAAAAAAATATTTTCTATCGTAATGCATTTTCTTTTCTTTAAGGAATAAGTTGCAACACAAGTTGAGAACTTGTGACATTGTATTGCATGGTCTTAATCAAATTCTTTCAAAATTTAGTTTTAATACTTTTTTAATTTTCTATTCTTTAATCTCCATCTCAATTCATGGTCCTCTAAGTAATATATATATATATATATTAACTAATTTGTTTCATATTGACATTTCTTCAATGCTATAAGTTGTGAAGATCATTATGGTAGATTCTTAATATGAAAGTGCATAATATTACTAATATGGAAAGTTCTATAAGTTAGAGCCTAAGTTTCTGTGTTCAAGAATTGATCTCTTCAACATGAGTAACTAAAAAGCAAGAAAAAATTAATATGCATAATTCATAACATTTTCCTCATGAGTACATCAAATGTGAATTAAAGTACATAAACATTTGCTTCAAAAGGATTGCCTTATAATACACATTTATATAGATATTCATTAAGAAACACAATAAATTATCATAAGTTTACACATTTAAATTTGGGGGTTATGAGGAGTTATAGTGATTATGGAAATATAAGTTATGAAGATAAAGAGATATAAATTATGAAAGTGAAAATTTTAATATATATATGTAAAAAATAATTTAAAAAAGAAATCTTAAGGGACAATTAATGAGATTAATTTTAGGGAATGATAAATTCAAAGTTCTAATTATGTTTGTAGGATTAGTTTCTCCCCATATTTTATTTAATAGGAGAAAATGAAAAGGTAAAGATTTTAACAAATGAAGAAACTTAAAATGTGATAAACAACAAATAACAATAAAAAAGTGTTCTACTCGAAATTAATTATATTATTCACAACTTTACATATATTCTCATACGATTTCATTACTAACTCACATTGTCATGTGTTATTCATTCACATTAAAAAATGCCAATTTTATATGTTTAGTTAAAACCACAACAATGTAGTGTATTCTTACAAAGTGATATCGGATGTTATTATTTTTTTTCTTCATATGTTTGCACAAACATAAGCACTCAAATATCATTCTGATTGGCTCTGTGTTAACCAAGCTAATCCTCCATTATCCTCAACTGGATTCTCTCTAAGGAAATTCTAAAGTTAGGCTCTTTGAACGCGATCCTCGAGTGCTTTGAGTGGTAGCAGTTGTTCCTCAGGTAGATGCATGAACTTTCCATCCTAGTGGCATGGGAAAAAAAGATTTATTCATTTATTTTGTGACTGATTTCTAATATGATAGACCATATCATATATTTTTAGGGACAACAATATTCAATAGATATAAAAAAAAATGTACCATATGTAATATACCTTTCAACCATGGCAAAATTTAAAATATTAATTAGCTAGAAATTGACAAATAGATATATATAAAAATAAAAATGTGCATCTTTTCATCTTCAACAACAACGACGACAACAACAATAACAATGAATAGAATATCCATTTTTTTTGTTCAAACAACGAAATAAAATAAAAGAGAATAGAAAAATATTAATTGAGATCAAAATAATACAACAATTAATCTTCAAAATGTTTGAAAGTCATTCAAACTTTTATACTACTATGACCCTCTCTTCATGAATCTCCAAGATAATTAAGCTTCCTTCTTCATTTTGTTGAACTTGTATCAAATAATGTGATCAATCTTTGAAGAATATATCTATGATCTTCATCAAAGTGAAGGTCATATCGTGACATCATCTTTCCTATGTCTTCTTTTTTAATTGTTAAGTACATGATTGATGAATAAAAAGATGAAGAAAAGAAAATTAAAAACCTATACTGATAAAAAAAAAGAATAAAAAAATAGAAATGAACATTCAACATCTCCAAAGATGATTGGTATTTATAGATTGGATAGACCACAAAAATAGTTAGAAGGGAATTGAAAAGACATGTTATTTAAGTAGAGAATGTCAATAGATGGAGGTTTTTTGTAACTCATTACATATAATTACAATAGTAAATATGATTAAATTTTTTAATTAATAAACAAATTATTTAATGAAAAGAATGAAGAAAAAATATCAAAAAAAGATAAAATGGGAATGGAGGCCATAGAGAGGTGCCACATCATCACCTTGTCTTGATTCTCCTTTATATATATATATATCATCAAATCCATACTAAGTGCACACAAGTGCCACCATTTCCCCATTTCTGTGTACTGCTTAATTAATTATTCCCTAATTTTATCTTATCATGTGATACTTTACTTGTAAATTGTAATTTTCGCTACTAATTAATTTGATGAATTTTGGGTGAATTTTATTTTATGCAAAATATAGAGATAGTCAGATAGTAACTCCATCGGCCACCAAGTAGTGATAAGGTTTGGTACTGAATGGTACAATATTCTACTATTTTCAGACTCCATTAATGAGATTTTACTGCCCGAATATGTTGTTTAAAGAGATAATAAATTTGAGAGCCAAGGAATATAAAAGAATTAGAGAATCTTGTTATCTGATCTTTTGCTACCTGTTTCCATTATGAAATATATGTCAAATGCAATGAATCTGTGCAGCATATCTTTTCCTAAAGAATATATTTATAGTTGCAAAGGCTGAATCAAATTAATTAGAATTTTTCTTCTTTTGGTAAAATGCACATATATAATTTTTGTGATTATCTTCTCTTTTTTTTAAAAAAAAAAACTATATATCCCTTATTTTATTTCATATTCTATTGTGGGTGATGAATTCCAACTCGACAAGTCGCTCTGTCCACTATCAAAATGGAATATTTTGGCAAGATGGAATAATAAATAATTCATCTTCTTCCTATAAACGAAAATCGAATTTTGAGACTCTTCTTCTTGGCTCTCTTATTTATTTATTTATTTGGTACAACTGGAAAAAAAAAATCTAAAAAAAAACTTTTATAAGCTATGCTACTTCAATTTGTAGGGTAAAACTTCATTTCTTTGATTGTTTTTTTCTATACAAGCAAGTCTTTTTTCATGTTTGCGACTTTTATATGCCAAAAGTTTGCACCATGTGGAAATGTAAACTTTATTTTGGAAAAGGAAAAAAAAAAACTCATTTGTGTGATACATGAATTTAGTTAGTTCATGTGATATTAATGTAAGGATATAAGTATGGCGGAATAAAATGTATTTGAAAAAAAGAAGAATGAATAGATATTAAATGATGATATATGTACTAAATTAGGATGTGGTGCAATGGATGTGGTTGTTTTTCAATTCGGGTTCGAGCCTTAGGTATGGAGAAAACTTTGGTAGGGAGCCCCCCTCCCCCCCACCAAATGCAGCCTTACGCAACATGAATCCAGAATAGTCGGATTCTAATATGAGTATCCGTGAAATAAATAAAATAAAATAATATATATATATATATATATATACACACACTAAACTAGGCCTTTTCTAGATAGTCTTATAAATACCTAAAAGATATAGGGAAAATTGTATGAAATAGCAAACTATTAATTCAAATTAAATGATATAGCCATAGTTTATTTTAATTGTAATTCGCAGTAAACATCCCATTTTTTTGCCATCTGATTCGGTATACAATTAGCCATTTTATACATTTCGGTATAAAATGTGTTTGTGTTTGTATAAAGTGAGAGAAAAGTGTATATATACAAATACAAATATATATATTTTCGTCCTATACACTTATAATTATACAAATTACAATGTATAAATTAATTTATACAAAACTGAACAATTTGTATAAAATTGGATGTTTGTAGCGAATTATACAAATCAAAAGCTTCATAGCAATTCTTGGGTTGTTGTACTTGAGCTGAGGGTCCTCCGGAAACAGCCTCTCTACCTCCACGAGGTAGTGGTAAGGTCTGCGTACACTCTACCCTCCCCAGACCCCACTTAGTGGGATTTTCACTGGGTATGTTGTTGTTGTTGTTGTAAAAGCTTCATAGCAAACATAAAATTTGCTATGGAGCGTAATTATGCAAATGATAACTATAACATACAAATATGATTTTTATGTTTGCTATATGTGAAAGTTGCACAAAGATATATGTACTAAACTATAGGCCTTTTTTAGAATAGTCTTATAAATACATAGGTACTATAGTCAAAATGTAAATCAAGTTGGTAGAAGTGTGATCTTAGGCATATTTATATGCTAAAGTTGTCTATACTTGCCCATTATGAGATTGAATTAAAGAATAATCTTGAGTGTATTAGCTTGATTTTGTGTAATTTGTGATGATTGTGCACTAAAACACATGGATTAGTTGTTTCAGGAACTCTCAAGGAAATTGAAGTCGAGTTGAAGAAAAGAGAAGCAAGGAAGCGCGAAAATAAACTAAGGAAGGAAGCACCAAGGCCAATATTATACAGAGCGCCTACAGTGGCGCACTGAAGGGTGCGAGGTGCTAAGGCCCTAATGACAGTCGCGCTTGCCTGGCGCACTAATAGGCACGGCACGCCACTGGTGGAACTACAGAGAAGTCTGCCTGGCGCGATGCCAGGCGTGGTGCCCCAGCCATTTTCTGGACTTTCCAGCAAAAATAGAATAAAATAGGATTCCTTGTTGAATTAGACTTTGACCCTAGTTTTCCCAATTTCTATACATAGATCCCTAGGGCTATTTTGTAGGAAGTCGACATTATTTTGGTGTGCAAGAGCAAGTTCAATGTCTGTAATAGGTTTTGATTTTCTATCTCTTCTTATTTTCAGAAATCGCATGAACAATTATATTTTTGCAGTTTTAGAATATTATGAGTGGCTAAACACCTTAGTTCTGGGGTTGTAGCTACGTATTGATTGTTGAATATTAAAGGTTTTTGAATTAATTCTTGGTTATCATTTAAGTTACTTTTATATTCTTGTTTTAGTATTTCTTGATTGGCCATCTAGAGATGAATATATTGTCTATTATTAAAATCGAGAGATGAGAGGGTATATAGACTAGAGAATATAGAAAGCTCGATCTTCCATTGAGTTGATGTGTGTTCAGGAGTGACGCCCGGACGAACAACTTGCTTGGTTACGAAACATGATGAAATATAAATGCTTGTCAGTTAGGTCTGCTATCCCCGCTCAACGATGTAGTTAGACAGCTAACTGGAGTAGGTGACTATAGGTCGAGAGACCCGACTCATACAATTAACCCTGTAAATCAGTAACTTGATAACCGAAATTAGTTCATTGCCTCAGATATGATACATGAAATCCAATGCATGCTGCAGCCCTGTAATTGTCTTTTATTTACTTGAAACATCAATTTAAAGTCGTTCACACTAGTTACTTTTATTTATTGCATAAATTGTAGTAGTAGTAGTTAATAATCATCAAACTCTGTTAAACGGTTACTTTTGTTTAATTGTGGAATTAATTACTAAAGATAAGTCGATCACAAGTCCCTTGGAAACGAAAACTCATTTCAAAGAAACTATATTACTTGAGCGACCACGTACACTTGCGTGTATATTGGGGAGCAACAAAGTGTACTTGTCTTCAAAGAGAATCATTGATTACGAAATCAAGTAGAGTAAAGTAAAGATGAATTCTCCCCTCCCGTTAACTTCAAGAAAGAATTTGAGTAAATGGGAGTGTTTCTCCTTCCAAAATTTTATTTGGTATCAGAGTCATTAGTCTCTGTTGGAAAATCTAAATTTTCAAAATATTCGAAAGAATGAGTCTCTAGAACAAAATGAGTATGAACGATATTATCTATTATAACTATGAGAGTACTATGCTAGAGAAGCATCAACTTAAAAAAAATTCATCTATTGATAGGCGGATCTATCAAAATTTCAAAAGTTTAAAAACTATTGAAGATTTTTTTAGAAAAGGAGCCCAACAAAGGAGTCAATTCTAACTAAGCAATTGCTTATGGAGTGATACTATGTTAAAATACAATACATGTGATATCATTTATATGAGCTTTGGTACTGATTAAGCTCGTTTCGTGTCATTTCTTATATGTTTCGAATTGAAGTCGAATACCACATGGAATAAAATGAATAAACATTATTTATTCAGTGTAAAACTCAACTCGAAGTCTTAATTCTAAAAAAAGGGTGGGTAATATATAATTGTTAATTGAATTCTCACACTTAATATTGTAATTTATTGTATCATTAATTACATAACAAGAATTTGTTTTAGTTTCCTTAATCAATTCTCTCTTCATTTCTATTTATATGTCGTCTTTATTAAAAAATAGATGATTTTTAATAATATTTGTCATTTCACAATACAAATACATAAATAACAATATTCTTTCTATTTTACCCTTGAGAGTTACTAAGTATTAGCCTTGAAAGTGTGAATTTGATCAACATAGGAAAATTGAATGATTGATTCATGTTCATTGGTCAATTTAATTAATCAAAATAAATTAATTTATGTTCATTTATTGAAAACTTGACTTCAAAGAACACTAAATAAGATTACAATAATAAATTTACCTAGTTTCTTAAGAGACGCAAAATTTAAAATGATAACATATAAATAGAAATGAAGGGATTGGAGTATGAAACGGAGCTAGATTGTGGACGTGGTTCCTTAATGATAGTAATACAAATAGGTGTGATATTGGGCTTGTTTTGATGTCACAATGAAGTGAACATTGGTTTGGTAAGGAAAAATCCTTTTGGCCAGAAAATTTGGTCAGAAATTGGTCATAATGATATTTTATCTATGTTATTTTACCTTTTTGAGCATTTTTATCCTTTTAACTTTAATACTTTTTAATTAAAAATGAAAAAAGATCAGTTTATTTTCAAATAAAAAAAATACTATAGATTTTTAATTTTCTGGCCAAATTTTCTGGTCATTTAACATTACCCGGTTTGGTAAATCTCAAATGTCACTCTTAAAAGTTAAACTCTCTTAAATTTTAAAGATTTGTGAAAAACTTCAAATTTACTCCAAATAGGACTCTCCTTATCTCTAGATTGAGATCATTAAATGAGGTTTAAAACCCCAAATCCTTGCAATTAATATTGTTACAAATCCTAACTTTCTTTCTCAAGCAATGAAAGGTATAATGACATCTTTTCATGTTTGCAATCATCAAATTTAAAACAAAACATGAAGAGCTAATAGAAATCTACAAAAAAGGCATGTGGGGAGTCTCAATTAAAAGGTCAGTTAAGTGAGAGTCCTTCAAGTTATAAAAATTAGCTAAAAGTGATAAATAAATAAATAAATAATTAATAAAGAGTACTCCTCTCCATTTAGATGAAGTGATGGGTGTTGAAATGATTAATAATTTTTTTATAAAAAAAGTGAAACAACAAGAGCTGAAAGTGTTATTCGCTTTAATAGAATGTCGATTTGTGAGGAATTTGGTAAATTTTACTACTTGAAGATAAATATTTTTTAAAGTAATAACTATAATGAAAATCTATCAAAACTATTTTTAAAACTCCACTTAAATATGCATAAAGCATATTAGAGAATGTATTTTATTATTTTCAAAAAAATATATGTTACAAATTTTCTTGTAAGCCTTTTTTTCTCTTTAAGAAATAAAAGAACTAATTTTCATTTAGAAATTCATAGCATCTTTGCATATACCTATTAACTGATTTAAAAGTTGGGAATTTTGCATGCCCTCAAAATCAGCTTGAAATATAAAAATATACCTATATGAAGTCCTGGAGAATTTTTTTAAATTTTTTGTGTAATTTAATTAATTTATAAAAAAATATTGTATACTTAAAAAACTATTTAAAATTTTCTATCCTAACTATGTTTTTAGCAAATTATTTCTAATTTTTATAACTGCGCAAAAAGCGGCTAAATAATTCCAAATGGCCAAGAGTCGTTTTTAAGGAGTCCATCGGCCTAATTAAAGATCTGTTTGATCTTCTCTACTAATATAATAATATTCTATACTTATTAAATATATTATTTATTATAACGTGATAACACAACTGCTCCTTTTTCCTTAAAATGTTAATCACTTTAAACAGATAATTATAATTATTGTTATAATTTTCTAATGGATGCATGAATAATATGAGGTAGAGGATGAAGTAGCAGTGTGCTTTCTTTTGTGACTTGTTAAAGTTTTTGTTTTCCATATATATGTGATGTGATGGGAATCTCATGCTGCTCCACCAATATTTTGTAATACATATCTGCGTAATAAATACATTTATTATAAGATTGTGATATAGATATGGAGACCACAGACAAAATAAAACAAAGATTTAATATATAGTTGATGCATTCATACGTTTGCTCTTTAGCTGAGTGTGTCACCATTCACGGTTACGTGTGAGAGCTAATTTTTATTTATGGGGACCTTAGTTTCATGTTAATTAATAAAAAGTCAAATCATACTAAATTTATTCGACATGACATGTATAAATTTTTATATATAAAATATTTATTGTAATGTAATTTGTAGTAATATTTTAGAACTTTTTCATAATTTGTCTTTTAACATATTGTTTTAACATTAGATAATTTTTTTTGAATAATCTAATAAATTTTATAGCTCATAAATGCATCTGAGAGTATAATTTTGTGTTAGATATGACATGATGAATGACAAAACTAAATCAAATAGTAGGTGGATGTCGTAACGTTTTACATATTTTTGTGTGTGAACAAACTTTAATTTACTCTGCCAAGAAAGGAAAATATAGGAGATTGCTTACAGAAGACAAACAACTAAGAAAAAAAAAATGTTACCAATCTTGAACTGAATTAAGTGGAAGAAAACAGGCTAACAAGCTTTGTTAAACCAAGAATTGGCAACTTCAAATCTAACTCAACTTTAAAATTAGCTTAGAGGTGATCATATGTGAATTGCTAATATTATAAATAAAATATAATTATTCGACAAAGAATGTACCATTTCAACAATGGCCATGTATTCTTGGTGGTGCATTTCCCAAGTGCAGCCCATTTCTCACAATTCTCGTTTCCATTAGTATATATACGTACTTGATGTCATTGAGATACCACAATTTTGTCAAATGAATCCACGTACGTGAATACATATATACATTTTGTTGCTGACCATTTCTCACCCTTTAATTAAGTGGAGGGCTAACTTATTGAAATTTCACTAGTTTAGGAGTTAATTACTTAGATACACTCTAGTTTGCAATATTACGCATCTTATCACATTTTAGTCGTCTAGATACATATATTTCGGGATATATGAGTCAAAATTAGGTGTAGTTTACTCTATATACATTGTATCCAAGTAAATTCACATATATATTGTATAGATAGACAAATCTCGCTCGCCTCAGCTCCCACAATACACACATGCATATGTTATTACGTTTGCTCATATAACTGATCAGTATCACGACTTCTCACGAGCATCCAAAGCTCAAGTATTATTTATCCACGTATAAAAATATTTACACGATTTGATTACTTAATAATTCTAATAAATTGTTCACACCAAGCATTAAAAAGATGATTAATAAATTGTTGGAGTGGATCAAATACAAAGCGTGTAAAGGAAAAGTTATCCTAATGAACAGTGAATGAAAACTTGATTAAATTATACTTTGCCAACAAGAATCTGGTAACATTCTTGTGTCAAGTCCAATTAACTTTCTGAGCTAATGGATGCACCATAATAACCACTCATTACATACCATTCACTGAATAACCAATCTTTTAAATTTAATATATAAGAATATCAATTTGTATTAGATAGTAAATGCTGAGTAACAAAACCTAATTAGAGTCTCTGCATTCTCGTAATGTTTTACATATACATGTAGTATACATGTGTTTGTGTGACACCCACAAAGACGAACTTCGCTCTGGAATAAAGAAAATAGTAGAAGGTTACTTGCAAAATTGAGTAAAATAGCAAGAACATCGACAGATGATATCATCTGAGAAAACAGAAGACAAACAAATGAAAAAGAGAAAAAGAACTAGTGTTTTTGAACTGATTCAAGTGGAAGAAACAAGTTAACAAGATTTGCAGCTCTTTCTACAGCTTCCTGGGAGGTCTGTACTTCCAACCATATATTCTGGATTCTTGGTGCATTCCCCAAGTGCAGCCCATCTCTCACAATTCTCGTTATGATCAGCACAATGTCCTCCTTCAGATTCCACTGTTTTGTCAAATGAATCCACATGAATCCACTTTGTTGCTGACCACTTCTCACCCTCGATAACAGGGCACCCACCGTGGAGGCTCATAGGATCAGGAACAGCATTTGGATGGAGACTGAAAAAAAGAAGTGCATCTCCTTTTCGTGGTTTAACTAAAACATTCCCAGAAAAAACAGAAACAGAAGCAAATGCAGATTAGATTTTGTAGCAGCTGGAACAATGCAACAATATTGAGCAGTTAAGTACTGTAGGCTCACCAGCAATACCCTTCTTTGCACACTCGGACAAACTGTTGTCAGCTGCCATTGACCTACGCCGAGTTGATACCTGTAAGGATAATCAGTTTTTATAGAGAAACATACAACTGATAAACAATGGCATTTTTCTATTTACTCTGAAAATGAACTGAAAACAATGATTTAGGAAATCGAAACTGGAAATGAGACGAAGAAGAAGCAGATAGCAAAGCAAAGTTACCCTTGGTGAATCAAAAGTCATGTCACGAGGAAGATCTAATCCATGGACATACAAATAAAGAGCAAAGAGAAAAGAGATGAATAAAATGTGAAATAAAAGTGACATTAATTACCCCACAATTCATGAAGTTGCCTGCTTGATAGCATGTCTTTCTGAGTGTAACATGTACGGAAGCAAAAATGCAGCTTTACTATTCTAAAGATACCCTAATTAAGACAACTATATGCCGCCACATCAACATGAGCACAACACTTCTGCCCTCTTTCTACTCCTACTGCTGCTAAAAGCTAGTAGAATGCAAAGGTACCTATTACCTTGATGGTATGTTTAATTTTCTTATGATTGTTGAAGTGTGTGACCATCTCATCAAAATGCTTAAGTTGTTAGGGGGAGTACATTTTACTTTTCTTAATCAAGTCTCAACACGCCCCCTCACGTATGGGCATGATTCTTTTTTCATAGGCCAAACACGTGGAATTTTTTTTACAGATGGGTGGTGGTGATACTTGAACTCACGACCTCTGCCAAATCTAATACCATGTTGAAGTGTGTGATCATTTATTTTAAAAGTTTAAACTGTTCGAGGAAGTTTCAACACCCCCCCCCCCCCCTCACGTACGGTCTTGCTTCTTTTTTTTTTTCATAGGCCAAGCACATGGAAATACTTTTGTTAATGGGTGGCTGTAAGACTCATAACCTCTAGGCTTGATCTCATACCATATTGAAGTGTGTGACCATCTCAATTCTCATCTAAAAGCTTAAGTTGTCAACATTTTATTTACTTAAATTATGTCTGTGAGAAATATATGGGAAAAATAATATTGAATTGTGTATCTAAATAATTACATTGAGACCCTATTTATAGACACTACATTGGAATCCTTTTCCAACTAGAATTCCTATTCTTATTCCTATTCCTATTCCTATTCCTATTCT